>JANEXQ010052914.1:0-29391 GCA_026283885.1 Poicephalus gulielmi | reverse complement strand
TGTATAAACTTCTACTGCGCACGCTTCAAAGGCTGCCAGAAGTGATGAAGATTGCTGGAAGAAGTAAACGACCCTCGAAGACCACCACCACATTTCTGTACACATGCGGGACACTTTCTAGAACACGATGTAATCCATACGTAGCCTCATGAATATGTATGTGTGCCCTGTGGCTATATAAGTATGGCTTGTGTAGCAGTGCGGGGACACACTTTAGGAGAAGCTATCCCCTGTGTCTCCCAGCGCCGCAATAAAGAATACCTGCTTGTCAACTTGAAAACTTTGTTGGCAAGTTTGTTCCTGGAGTTTTCTCCGAATCAGTTGTCATAAGTGAAGACACACGGGAACATGTGGCTTCACAAGTAAGAGAACTAGTGCATGCAGAAACTTCAGAAGATAAAGTGTTCTTCACATTTACACATATCATTCTGAAGTAACAGCACACTGTCAATCAACATGAAGATTATTTTATATAGTACAATGAAGTTATAAACAGATAAAGGGAAACAACCATTTCTGAAGAAGTACTAGCAATCAGATCCATCAGAATACGGGCCTATTAAACACATTTGGAAGATGTGAACACATGCTGGATACAGAGGAAGAATCACTGTCCTCAACCTTCTGGCTAAACCTTCTTGACAGTACTGCCCGGCTTTCCAAAGGTACAAACAGAAGCCACCTGCCATTTGTGCTTTTGTAAATGCCCTTAAAAAAAGCAGAGAAAGCATGACAAGTATGCAAAATACTAATTATGCCTACCAAGGAAATATTGAGATTATCATTTAAACTTAGATTTCATGAGTATAAATTGTAAAAGTGTGCTAAAGGATACTGTGGCTTACTGATAATATATTAACCTTCAGTTATTGATTTTAGAACATCCCTTCTATAGCAAGCAAATTGCATCCAAACCAAGACCTTCAGAAATAACAACAGATGAAGGTACTGAGGAGATTTTATGCTTGATTGTTCATAGGATCAAAAATGCAAAGTATTAAAAAACTCCAAAATATATTCACTGATCCATTCACTTTTAATTGCAAATTCACGCTTGTTCTGCAGTCAATAAGGTCTGTAACCAATAAAACCAATTAACTGACATCTTATTACACTGGGTCAGCCAGCTCTCTTGTTAATTTCTATAAGAAATCTAGAAAAGGATATATTTTCAGTGAAAATTTCCCTCACAGCATTGCCTTGGTAGCTTAACTTTGCAGAAAATGCATTAAATCAGCAAAAGCAGAAAGAGCATAGTAGCATTTGGGAATGTAGAAAATGCTGCTTAACCAGCAACATTGCTGTGGCTGCCTGCAGGCTGGCTTAATAAGGCTATAATTCATATGCAAGAAAGTAGGTTTGTAATTACTGTCAAATGATCAAATCTATGTATAAAACCTAAGGAGGATTATGTATTCCCAGTAATGAACCATACTGAAATTGGCTGGGATTTGTTAGCTGAGGCACTTATTTGGCAAAATATAACCATAAAATATGTAATAAAAATGAATATGTGTATACTTAGATGCTAGACATCTTTAAAGAATACATCTCAGTTTGCTGGATATAACTATGAATTTTTTATTAGATGCGTAAGCTGACATTTCTACCAAATCATGCAGCCATATTAGTATGGATGGAAAAACACAGTTACCAATTTCAATTTTAAAAAGTATATGCTTTTTTTAGCAGAAAAAATATCAGAACTTTAATACTAAGGACTGGGCATAAAGCTGCAGAAGAAAGTTTCTTTCTCCCTCATCCCATCCTTATTTTTTCTATTATTTAAAAACCTTAATGATACATTTTTTTTGTTATCTGCTTTAGTAGCATTACTAGATATTTTAAACCACTTGAATTTACTATTTTTTTTATTTTATTAACCATGATCTTTAAAGAAAAGAAGTTTAGTTAAATAGAAATATATATGGATAACTGGGTGTGGTTGGTGTTTCTTTAAGTAAGCATAAGTTCAAGATAGGTATAAGGAAGAAGTTCTTTACTGTGAGAGTGGTGAGGCACTGGAACTGATTGCCCAAGGAAATGGTAAATGCTACATCCTTGGCGGTGTTCAAGGCCACGTTGGACAGAGCCTTGGGTGATATGGTTTAGTGTGAGGTGACCATGACAATGGCAGGGCTATTGGAAGTGGATGATTTTAAGGCCCTTTCTAGTCCTAACATTCTATGATCCTATGTTTCTATATTACTGAAGTTATAACTGTTGAATTAAAATATGCTTATTAAGCAAAGAAAGGGCAGAGGGTATACTTAATTTTCTGAATGTACATTTTTAGGCTTTTTGCCAGTGTTTGCATATGAAATATTTACCTAATACTTCTGATCAGCATATGTTTACGTTCTCAGAAAAAAAAAAAAAATCAAATTGGGGAACGATTGCAGAATCATTCCTAAGTAATTTTCATGTTTCAGAAGCAACATCTGATGTAAACAGTATTTTTCAAAAGCCATAATTTAAGGCAAGAAATACACTAGCAAGTAAATAATGAAAGTAAGCCAGAGGTAGTTTAGTTTAGTTTAGGTTTAGTTTAAGTTTAGTTTAGTTTAGTTTAGTTTAGTTTAGTTTGTTTAGTTTGTTTTTTTTTTTTTTTTTTATGTGGAACAATAAGCAAGAGGAAAGAGTTACATTTGCCAGAATTCTAATAGCTGATGATCATTTGCATTAATATTTCAGGACTTCAAGAGTGCAATTTTCACAGAAAACTAGATCAACTTATATTAAAATTATTTTACTGAAAAAAGGATGATTATCAACTTTCATCTTCATTTTCCATAAATAATAACCAGTGTTGATATTCCATAATGTAAAGCAAAGAATGAAGTGTTAATTCTTGAATTTTTTCTAGCATGAAACATTTTGTTTCCCTTCTTCCCCCTCCAAAATTTGAATTATTTTCCAATGAAATAGGAATCTAGACATCAGCTAAATGCCATGGAATATATATATTTACACACACACATATTTATACACATTTTATATATGAATTTAATATTTATATATAAAATATTAAATTCCATAAGCAATATTACATTGGTGGTGCTGTAAAGAAAAAAATAAATCCTGCTTTATCTTTCAAAACTTGACATGAAATTCTTTCAGCCTGAAGAAGATGAAAATAAAGTCCTGGAGAAAGCACCTATGTTTCTCTAAAACAATTACATTTCTTAAGCTATAGGGCATTCTTCACTCAACCTATTTTTTTCTTATGTCCCTGTTCTCAGGCATCTGAATTGCAAATAATTAGATACATAATTAGTATCTCACTTAGAATCCATGCTACTTATGACTATAAATGACAGAGAATTTGCCAGAGGTTTCAAGAGTACAGTATGGTAGAACAGTAATTTGGAAGAACATTTAATTAGATTCTAGTTCAAAAGAAAGACTGTATTTCTTTCTGTGAGATTCACAAGCAAAATTAGTAGTGCAAATAGTGTATATAAACAGATACAGCAGTACTAAATCTAACATGTACATATATGTGCATATACAGTATCAGACAAAAAAAAAGTAAAATAAACATTTCCAATACAAAATTAGAGATGCTGTAAACTGGAACACAGGTAATTCAATTTACTCATCTTCTAAGTAGTGATATGCATGTTTAACTTCTGTTACTGACAGGAATCTTAATCACAATTATTGTCTTCATTCAACAGCTCTTACAGGGGTTTTTGGTTGTTGGGTTTTTATTTGTTTGGTTTGTTGGTTTGCTTGTTTGTTTGTTTTTCCAATTATATATATATGTTTGAAACAATTTAAACTTTCATCCCTTCCTCTTCTACCTAACGAAAAAAGAGAGTTAATGCACACAGAAATGCATATCAGAATTTGAAATTTGAGATGCAGTAAGTGAAGAGGGAAACAAAAAAAATACACCTATATCTGGTGTTTCACTTCACACAGTAAAAGACTGAGTGCAAACGTTGTTAGGAGAGAGTTTTTCTCACAAGCAAAATCTCCTCTTTCTCCTTGTGCGTGATTAAAACTGAATTTATACCCTCACCATGATTTCACTTTCTGCTAAATCAGGAGACTAAAATAAATTCAGTGGAGAAATACTGAATGAAGATCTATTTTTTTCAGTACTAGATGAAGCGCTAAAACAAAATTGATTTTATTAAAGGAAAAAAGAAATCTGAAATGGAAACGTTTTCAAGGACTTTCTAGGCCTTCTTCTTGCACACCTAAAATGATTGTTTCATTTCTGCGTGTGATTGATAGTTATTTTTTAAAGAATAGCATTTTAATAGTGTTAATGAAGTGTGAAACAGTGCAATGAAAGAAGCCTGTACCCTTTCATCCATGGCCAAATGGAATCATTATTGTCTGAATGATAATTTTTTTTGTTGTTGTTGTTGTATCAGTGATAAAGTGATGGTCAGTGAAGTTTCACAATGACTGCTACTTGTTGACGTATCTTTAGAGAATAGGAAGATCTTAAAAAATACAGTGGTATAATTGAAAAAAAAAAAAGGAAAAGATGAAAGAAAGAAAATCTATGGCTGCTGTAGTTGGAAAAATAGAAGCCTGGAAGTATTAAAATTGGTGGAATGTGTTGGTTAGAAATAAAATATAATAGTTAAATACTATTAAAAGTACAAAAAATATGCTTCAATGTTCTCAAAAATGCATTTTTAAGCATTTTAGGAAAAAAAAAATTATCTTTGAAATACATGTTTTCTCTTACTTGTCCCCAGAACAAAGCATTTGCTTCAATCAAAATCATTTTAGTCTTCTCCACACATGAAATTCGGCGATGGAGTCAAGAAAAAAAGAAATTCACAATGGTTTACTGATAATTCCATGGTATTTTAATAAGAGTCTTATTGTTTGAAGCAGTAAGTCAAATAGATTAATTAACTAATTGATAAGAATACTACATATCAATTGACATCTCAGCATGTTGATTGTCAGATAAATATGCTAGCACATGCACCATTCACATACTGTCTTCCAGTTCAAAACAGGGCACCTACTGAAACATGCCATAACTTGCTTACCCTGTAAAGCCCCAAAATCACCAGCAGTCCGTATCCTTGGGCAAGAAGTAAGTGTGCAGCTTTCACCATCCGTAGAGATGTTTAACTGTAGGGAATATTGTGCTCTGTCTCCATCTGTGCGTATCTAATAATCAGTCTTTACTACACCAGCATTTGCTGTTTTAGACTGTCATTTATAACTTCACTGACTGTAAGCAATCTTTTTATTCCCTTCATTTTTATTGTATCACATCATATTTTAAAATATTTTTATTGTGGAACATTGCTGAGACTTGTTAGTGCAATAATACACTGGTTCTAGGACAATGTGACAAGAACCTCTCTAAAAGAAATTTCTGAATCAATTTTGAGTACAACATCAGCACGGCTGTGAAAATACTGTATTTTCATGAAATTGATTTTGTAGCAATAGGATTGACATACAGAATGATATAAATAAAAAGCAAAACTAAAACACCCTTAAAAATGTCCAAGACACCCAATGAAACATTTTGCATAACACCAATATTATCTGAGAACAATAAATTAACATGTACAAACAATTAACACAAAGTTCTTGCATGTATGGCAAGACATTTTACAAATACAACATATACAATTTTGTTCTCCTGCATACTATGACTGAAGAATTTCTTACATACTTAACAGAATTTCTGTCATTGAAGTCAGCTTGTAACACTTCATTGTTTGGAATAAGAACTGCACTTTCTCCTACAATGAACAGTTATACTAAAACCGAGAAAGAGCAAGAAACCGTTTTCTTCAATAAACCTTGAGGATATGGAATAAACATTAATAGATTTGTACAGCTTAAGGTGAGTTGAAACCACATAATCATTCAGTTCAAGCATTTTCTCTGTAAACAGACCTTACAGTTTCCTCAGAAGATAATTTACAGGATGTACTTCAGAAAGATATAAAGATTTATTTTAGTCTTTGGGTTATGATGATCCCACAGTCTCAGCTGGAAAGCTCTTCCGTCTTTAATCCTCTCACAGCTACAGCTAGGAAGTCGCATCTAATTTTTGATTTAAATTTCTGTGTTCCTGTTTCAGCCTTTGGAATTTGTTATGACATTGTCAGAGATCTGTAGAAGTTCTTGCAGTCTGACATCACTGAATCTCATTTGAAGTAATTCAGTTATCCCTCTAACAAGCTTCTGCAGCTCAGCTGATGCAACTTCATACTGCAATGGCTTCATGCTGTTTTTTAATGTCCCTTCTTTGGAATATAAAGTCTATGCCCCACTGTGTCATTTTGACTTCTAGAAGTATAGAAACAACACCCTGTAATATCATTTCAATTTTTAATAAAACTGTGAGAAGCACTTGATCAAGAATTCAGAAGTAATTTCCACTGAAAAATCTATCCTATGAACAACATGAGATCAGTTGAAATACTCTTTAAGACCATGGCAAGAAACAAATCCAAATGAAGTGAAGAAGCCCAAACTATATCAACAAAGGCTTTTAAAATCTACCTGTCCCACAATGAAGCCAATGAAAATGGTTTCATTAGATCTAGTTTCTGCAAAACAACTTAACCAATTTATTTTTAACAACAAATTTCTTATTCTTGTGGCTTAATCACCTTAAAATTTTATCTGAGACAGAAAAATACAGTCCTAAGTGGTATGCTTTATTGCTCTTCAAAATATCAGAATTGTGCTGAGGCCCTTGAATATTTATAAAACATGTGACTTTTTAAGATTTTTTTAACGTTTTAACATTGGTGTCAAAAATTCCACAGCCAGGTATATTAAAGATCTTGGATGAAGATTATTCAAGCCTGTTGGTTTAAAAATGGACAATTTTAGAAAATGCTATTATCATTAGCCACATTCGTGCATAAGCCTGAAGATAAACTCTTTACAAGGACAGTTAAAATCATGGGGTTTTGCCATCACTTAGAAGGAACAGAATAAATAAAAGTCTTGTAAAGTTTATATTAAAGTACAATTCTGCTGACAGGTAATAGTGAGATAAAAGTCTGATATCTTTCCACTGTGAAATTGCAACGTAAGTATATAAGAAATCCCCAGTCTCATCTATCACTGTTTTAAACCAGAGTAAACTTCAAAATACATTATCTGAGCTTTTATCTATTTCATATACTCTGTCTCCAAGTGATTTCATCACAGTCTGTACTTTGTGACAGCACAGTTATTTCTGCTCTAGTCAAGATGATGGGCCTTTCCCAGGATTACTCAGGTTAGTCTATGAAATTACTTTTTCTGAAAGATTGGTACAAATTCCATTCTATCATTATATGACATTGTGAGACCAACTGCTTGGAATAAAACCTCTTTTTCTTTACCCATCTAAATTCAAGAAAAAAGCATGCAAAGATTGTATTCTTTCAAACTTAGAAACAGACAAGATTTTTAAGGCCTACATTTTAATCTATTTTAAGTTGTAGTCTTTTATGCAAAATTCTTAAAATGGAACCCAGAAAGACAGTATGCTTAATTTGAAAGTTCAACTGGGATTACATAACTTTCCATTTAATTAAATAAATAAACAGAAGTAGCATTTTTCTGATAAGTGTATGTGCAGGACACATCACAAATAATTCAGTCTTATTTAGTTCTCCTCTCTTTATATATCCCATGGATTTCAATCCAATAGGAAAAAGTCCAGTGTTCAGCACCCTACTTCTGACAGTGGTCTGTGAATTGAATGGATGTGAGGATAAAACACTATTCTTGGACCACTGAATCAGTTCAACGACTCAGAACAATTTCATTACCTTTCCTTTCATTCCACATTTTCCCCTCATTTTCTCACAGGCAGTAACCAAAATCCTACCCTTAAAATCTTCAAGCCAACCTCTTATTCTTTCTCTAAAAAGCACATGAGACTTGCTTCCTGTTGAAAATGCCCTTTTCCTTCCTAAGAGGATCAGAGCAGGAGAAACACCAGTTATAACCAGTATTTGTTTGAACATCTTTTATTAAGCTGTTGCTATTAAGAACGGATAACCACACATTCACATATCCTTCAGGCAACTACAGATGCATACACACAATTAATAATTGTTAATTTTTGGAGCACAAGCTGGCAGACCAGCCCTAGCTGTTTATGCAGAAGCAGAAGGTCAAATTGTGTCTTTTAGGTTAGTTTTCAGAAAGCCCTTTGAAAAGGTCCTTCTTTCACCAGGTGTTTATGTAATCCTGAAGTACTTGTCAGCATGTAGCAGCCAACACCTCCTGGATCTGGATTTGTCACCATGATACCAGGTAGTCTACCCACTTCCCAAGAAGGACAAGACCCTTGTATCCAACCTGCCTGCCCTCCCTGGGCAGTCCGCCAAGTTGGAGGGTGTTCACCCAACCTATTCAGGGGCGCTATGAGCAGCACCACGCTGATAGAGGTCAGGGAGACCAGTCCACCTGCTTCCGAAGAAGGACAAAACCCTTGTATCTGACCCGTCTACCCTCCCTTGGGCTGCTAGCTAAATCGGAGGGTGTTCATTTAATCTATTCAGGAACCCCACGAGCAGCACATTAGGCCAAATCCCTTATATCAACTATAAAGTTTCCGGAAACGTATATATATGAGAAATTTATTACATATACTCGTGACAGGATACAGATTCAAGATAGCCGGTGATAGAGACTGACTACGAAAACAGATTTGGCTTGCAATAATATACAATCAAAACCAATCGGTGATAATACTAAATAGCTAGCAAGATGTTTGTAAATAAATGTGCATAACACAGAGCTCTTAACCCAATAGGCATCCCTATGAAGGGGAGAAGAGAGATCCAGCCTGTCGACTGATCCCAGAAGTTTTGATGGAGGGCTTCTCCCTAACATCACCCTTCTCTTTTGCCAATTTATACTATTTCTTTACTTTCAGGTAGAGCTCGAGTTACTTTAGTCTTACATTCCTTTCATACCTTTGTTAGGATTGTTGTGAATTTTCCTTGCTTCGATTTAAAAGTACAGGCTAAAAGAATTTCAAAGCGCAAGCTAAGTGAGAGGTAGTCGCAGCCCAGAGAGGGGTATCTTTTGAGGTGTGTGTGTGTTTTAGTATTATAATGACATTATAATGAGCAAAGTTCAGCTGCAGAACACATTCTCACCATCACTGCTGAGGCAGCAGCTGTGATCCATCTTTCTTGACAGCAACCATGCTGTTATCTTCTTTATCCCTGATAACAGGGATGAACCATGGTACCTCTGGACCACTCTACTCCCCATATCAAGGATATTGCAGTTCCTGGGAGCAGCAGCTGTGGCTCATCTCAAAGCTGCTTTAATATTACAGTCTCTGAGCTGCGCTTTGTGAAACCATATTTCTCCATTTTTCCCCAACCTTGGTTATTTTCCTACAGGATTGAATTACACAAATGCATTGATGCTGGCGTTTACTGGTGGCCTTGGATAGAGGTGGCAAAGTATTGATGTTTTGAGTTCATCTGTTCTTGTGGTCTCAGCAGGATTGCTGCTCTCCAGAGCTCATCAAGTATTAGAGACTTTCACATGCCACCTGTCAGCATCTATTTTTTTGCTCTTCAGCCTAATGTATTCTGGTAGCTATTTTTCCATCTACTTCTATTGGCACCTGTGTTTCCCTTAACATTGAGCATTGCCAGTTGGGAAATATCTCCTTCCTTCCCCAGCACTACAGAAACTCCATTTGCAGCGACTCATGATACTGAGTATATTTACCGCAATATCAGCCTTCATCTACAGACTTATAACTGCCTCTTGCCTTTGAAACTGTGGGCTTCAATAAATTTTTGCAGCTTCTATTACAAAAAAAAAAAAAGGAAAAACAAATCCTTGGGTGGTTTGGGTTTTGGTTTTTTGTTTGTTTGGTTTGGTTTGTTTGTTCTGGTTTTTGTGTGTGGGTTTTGTGTTTATTTGGTTTGGGTTTTTTTTTTATTTTTGTTGTTGCTTGGGGTTTTTTTGGAGGCTTTTTTGTTTTTTTTCCCAAAAAAAGCTGTGAGGGGCTGCTCTTCTCCCTGGGAGGGAAAGTAGAGAAAGAGAAAAACCTTCAGTCCCAGCAAGACATAGGAGTTCTTACTTTTCCAACAAATATTTTTACTTTATTGCTATATATTACCAGTAAAAGACACATTCATATTATGAAAATTAGTGAGTATGTGACAATTTTCCAGGCACTAGTGCTGAACTTAGCTATGTGGGACCGTAGTTCCTAACTACTAGTGATGAACTGTCTGTAATTTTGATTTCTATAGAAGCATTTAAAAAAACAGCTTATCTATCATTGAGGAAGATCAGTTTTGAGGGTTGTATTATAAATACATGTCTCCTAGGGATCATGAGAGCATGAAATACCTGGAGACAATCTTTAGAGTATACAGTTACATACACTTATTTTGTGCCATAAATTTACATCTGGAAAATATAGAATCATAGAATGGTTATGGTTGGAAAGGACCTTAAGATCATCTAGTTCCAACAGCCCTACCATGGGCAGGGACACCTTGCACTAAACCATGTCATTGAAGACTCCATCCAACCTGGCCTTGAACACAACCATATCTTTTCAATCTGTTGTTTTCAGCCACAGTTTATTTGCCTCATGCCCAGTTACAACGTATAGAGCAGGATCTGCAGCTATAGCTCATTATCCACTCTACACTGAAGTATTTCACTCCCATCATTTGCCACAAAGAACCATAAATGAAAAAGACATTGTTTACCATCTAAAAATTGATTCAATATTGTTATGCAGTTAGGACAACATTTTCATGTAGGCAACGTGCTGCATCAGAAACTGAAGGTATGCTTTAAAGGTACATCTCCTTGCCAACATAGTAAGTCCTTTGAGTAGTGTTAAGAATTACTTTTCAGGAGAGTGTTCAGTTTATCATGGGATTCTCAGTTAGTTTTTACTGTCGATTTTGCCTTTAATTAAAAAAAAAAAAAAAAAAAAGTTGTTTTCATGACTTCCAGAGTTTTTTTTTGGGATTACTTGGATCACTTTACCTTCTACTTGAACACTGGGCGCATAATTTACATCTGCTAGAAACTTTATAAACTTCATGAGGATAAAGGCAGATACCTTTGGTCTCCTCTATGCTTGCACCAGGCAAACAGTCTTGGTTATTACCATATTAAATAAATATTGTAAATACAATGAAAAATATGAAGAACAAATGTACTATCTATTCTAGAAACACATTAATATTTCATGTTTTGAGTATTTCTCAGAGCAACCCCTATTTTTGTGCACTCAGAACTACTTTGAACATTTATTCTGTTTTTTGACAAAGAATTTTTGGTTGCTGTTTCCAAGGTTTCTATATAAATTAAAAGAAAAATCTATTGATGGCTTTGTGTCTTCTCCTAAACAGAAAGACTTTAAATTTTTATTATTTTTTTTGGGGGGGAGGAGGGGTTCTCACAATTTTATGTCTGAAATTTTGTGTTAATTTGACAGTGCACAGCTTTTAGCCCATTGTGCTCTGCAGTTAAGAGGAACATACTGAAAACAGCAACACAGAAATTCTACATGCTATTATCATTTAGCTATTGAAGAGGTAAACCACAATTTTTACATGACAGATGCTGCACAGATTTTAGCTGTCTCCAAGACTGAGCTTTCTCCTAGATAAATCCAGTTTTCCTTCAGTCATCAGTGTTATTTATCTCTGAAAACAGCACTCTTAATTCAGCAGTCAGCACTATTGTGGAACTATTGATCTGCAATCAACTACTGACACAGGTATTTTGCTTAAGCTGCATGTTTACTGAACTGCAAACACAGCAGTATTAAAGACATATATAAGAATTTTTTTACTACACCATGAAAATAATAGAAAACACTTCCTCTAAATGGCCTTGCCTATGTTTTATTCTAACTTTGATTTCAACCAAAGCCAGTTATGCAGTAAATTGTTCATTTTTTTTCTTGTTTCTCTTTTCTTAGTTTTTTGGACAGGGAATATAATGGTACGGGAAATTTTCCTCTGCCAATCTAATTTTAATTCTCCTTTAAGCAGGATAAGCTGATTAATTGAAATTTCTCTGAAAAGTTATTCCCATTGTCTTGGAGGGATACTTCACAGGTGCTCTTTCTGTTAAGAATCCTCCTGATTTGCAGGACTTTGAAAAAAAATCTGGTAATTAAGTTTTGGGGAACCAGCCAAGTCACTTGTCATCAATAAGGTCTGCTCAACTTCATTTGACATATTACATTATTGAAGACCATATTTAGACTTTATAGGTGCATCTCCATAGAAAATTAGTAGAAGGTATTGCTGTTTATGCAAGAAATGAATTAAAGTCAATCACAAATAGAGGTGCATAAAATGTGGAAAGACATGTTCTGTCTAGCTTAAAAGGAATTAAACCCAAAATAGTTCTGTAGAAATGGTACTGAAATACGCAGTCTTTCTAGAGAAAACAGTACAATATCAGTAAGTGAACACACGAAAAGTCCTAATGTTTTAGTAGCAAGACATTTAGATAAGTTATTGCAGCAAATGGCAAATGCACTTCAAAATCTGTCATCAAAGCAAATAACCCTGCTTTGTAATTTAACTGGGAATAACACAGTATGAATAGCCAAAGATGCAGTAAAAGGGCTGTCTTTCAAAGATGTGACTTTTAGTTGAATATGTTATTCCCCAAAGTCATGTTTGTAAATGACTTATTATCATTTTCATCAAAGATCCTTGCACAAAAAATTATTCTGTTGTTTCTACACATACAGATCATCCCAAATTGTTTTCTGCTTACAAAACTAACTATCTTTTTTTTTTTTTTTTTTTCATATGCATAGATAGATCTTTCCACATATTAAGCTTGGTTTTTGTCAAGCTGCTTGGTCAGTAACTGGATTTTAATAGAAACTCTGCTTAAGAGCATCATATCAGCACACACAGCAGTAAAAATTATGTATTACTTGATGATTTGAGTAATTGGAGTAAAAAGTGTTAGAATTAATACTGCAGTGATAGAATATATATAGGAAGAAGACCTTTCATGTACATTTAGCCTTTGTGGAGAGGACAGTAGTGAGGGAACACACTATACTCCTACAAGAGGGGTAGCAGTCAACCTGTACTGCTGTCCAGCCTAGAAAAGTCTGCTTCCTACGGTCTGTGCACCTCTATCATTTCACTATATTCACTATAAGCCATATATTAAAGATGACATAGAGTTCATAATAATTATTGAATGACATAAAAAGTCACTTAAGGTTACACCGGATGTAATTGTTCTTTTTTTCTTTTGGGTTTAAGTTCAGTAGGTTTGTTTAAATACAGCTGCATTGGGTGTAGGTGTCAAGATGTTGGTAAGGAGGGGTGGCAGCAGGGGTGGCAGCAAGGCATGGACTGTGGCTGCCCCATGCCAGACACAGACTGGCATATTGGCGCTGTTCCCTTTGGCTCAAACAAGCTCACTGCATGGCACAGCTGAGCCCCCAGTAATATAGGTAAATTAAATTAATTTTCACTAGGTTGGGTCTGGTTTGTTCAGGATGGGAATTGCAAGCTATGTCCCTACTCTTACCTTGACCCATGAACTTTTTGCATTACTTTATACCCCTGTCCTATTGAGAAAAGGGAGTGAGAGAGCAGCTTAGTGGGTGCCTGGCATCTAGTCAAGGTCAATGCACCACAATGGCTGTAATTGGTTACTGTATTTGCATGGTAAGGCAGACATAGCGCAGTTTATGACATTTACCAACAGATAAAAGTAAAGCAAGCTATGCCATGACGTGTCTAAAGGCAGAAGGAATTTATCCTTTCTATATGAATACATTTTGGTTTTAGGTACTACAAAGGAGTTTCAATCTGAAACTAAGTTGCCTGCACATGAGCTAAGTGCACACATTGGCTTTATTGACAACACCATTTGTGAAAACAGGAGAGTCCTGCTGCTCCTTTTCCACCAGGAAACTGATTTAGCTTCACATGCACAATTATCTAATGCCACCTACTAGTGACCAGAGTGTCCCTGTCTGTCACTCATCCTGCACTATATCTAAGAGTCCTGCGTGAATGCCTTCCATAATGTTTAATAGCATCAAATGAAGGGGTGCGGGAAACTGAGGGAACCTTGTCTGTGGTTTTGCACCAAATACTAGAGACTTGAAACCTAATTTAACACAACTATACCTTATCTTGGCATTACAGATGACAATTTCTTTCAATTGTCCATAACTTTGGGAATTCATAATTTCCTGTCCTGGCACTGGAAGTTTGAGTTTATTACAGAAGATACTAAAGTCTGTAGGGCAGCTGACTACACTAATTAAAATTGCAGTTACCTGGAAAAGGTTTAACATTTATGTGGTTTTTTGTATTTGCAATGAAGAATTAGCCATTGTAATGAATGCAACTGACTTTAAAACAATTTTTTGTAAAAATCTTTTTAAGAGATATATGTACTCAATCTCTAGGATGTTAATACAAATAAAACATTATAAATACACGATTTTTCAACAAACTGGTATAAAGGTTCTAGTTTTCCTAGTCATAGAATCATAGAATCAACTGGGTTGGAAAAGACTGATAAGATCATCAAGTCCAACCATTCCCCACCACTTCCAAGGCCACCAGTAACCCATGTCACTGAGGGCCTCAACTACACAGTTTATGAACATTTACAGGGACAGTGATTCCTGGGAAGGAATGTTTATACACATTCCCTTGGAAGCCTGTATGTATATTTATGCTTTTTCTGATAGATTTATGGGCCATTTGTGTCTCTTAGGTGCCCTTTTGGATGTGCTCATATTCTTGTGGCAAAGGAGATAGGAAAATTAATTCAGAATACAGAAAATAGACAAAAAAGGAAAATAAAGACAACTCTGAGAGGCTAAAGGAGTAAAAAACGTGAAAAAGTGTAAATCAATGAAGACAGAAATATTGTAAAATATGTATGTTAGATTTTAAAGGAACATGTCCTTCCTTTAAGGCCCAGTGTTTTTCTGTGTTATGTGGAGTGTCTTTCTTCTTGCCTTCTCCATCTTAGTTATATTACCACTAGTATAATAAAAATGTCAGTAGTCAGTAATATCACTCCCAGTAAATGGAAATATAAGCATCATATCAAGCAAATATACGTTTGATATCTCCTAAAGTTGAGGTGTTAGATATTTTAGAATTAAAAATAGACAAACAAATAACAAAACCTAAACCAATGACCATATTGTTGGATTTGTTACAGGGACATTGCTACTATTATCTCAGAAAAACTAATATACGCATTCTTATTAATTTTCTTTAACAGTATTATTTAGCTTCCATCTCAGAGTCCTGAATAGAAAATACATTGCATCACTTCCTCTTTCATGAAATATTTTTATTTTTAATACCTCTGGTTATCAGTGAATATAAACCATGAATCTTAAATGCCTTAAAAGACCTTTGTGTTATAGAGAAGTAATCTGTTGACTCTCTTAAGCAGTGCCCCCCAGGAAAACTAAAAACCCCTCACTGTGTAAAATGCACATATCATCCATGTAAGAAAACCCCAGGAACCTCAAGGTCACTTTAATGCAAAATGACAGCCAATGAGAGAGGTATTTCACATTAAATAACAGCAAAATGCCTAGAGTAGAATTGAAATCAAGGATAAGTGCTAACCTTGGACAGTAAAGTTCAAATTTGCCATCTTCTGAGGAAAAGGTCTATTGCTCAGGCTGGAATACAAAAGCTACAGAGCCAATGAGAAAGCAGGAAAACAAAAAGATGAAAATACAATTGTACAATCTCTTGAAGTTTTAAAGCTTTACCAGCTAGTGGGAATCACAGTCCAAGGTACACAGTTACCACCATGCATTTTCTTAAAGAACAGGGAAACCCAGTTCATATTACCGTACTTATTTCTGGGAAATGCCTTCAAATCCAGTCTTTAGTCAAATTAATATGTCCTTTTCTATAGAGAATGGGACAGCCTCATTAAGACTGATCTAATTAAAAAAACCCAAACAAACAAACATGCAAATTCAAAACACCTACATGAGAAAAATTAGTAGGGTTCTCTTCTGAGGTACGAAATTTGTATTCATCTTCAAGTGAATATAACCTCAGATAACCTGCTTCACAAAATACTAGTCCACTATCATGTCACTGAATATAAGGCATATGGTAAAAATGCTGTATCAACTTGTTTTTTACTCAGAACATAGGAAAAAATAGCCCAAAACAGCAAGGTGAAGAGATACTCCAGTTATCAGTCGAAGCACATTCCTACGAAGGAAAGCAGTCATCATGCTTTGGTACCAAGTCAATCATTTTAACATAGTCAGATCCTTGAAAGAGGCACATTATGTGCCCCCATGAAGTGCATGCACATTTTTTTGTCTTAAATTTAAAGAAACAAAATGGCCGATCTTGGAATGTGGTTGCTGTGACTAATACTAATTTAGCCAGAGTATATAAAGCTGCCAGTGTTTTCAATTATGTCCCAGGAACAAGAAAGAAAATACTTGTTCTGAAGATACAGCTAAATACTGCATATCAGTATTATGACTAGACAAGCATAAGAATGAACAGAGGATATATTAAATGTTCTTAACATCTACTTGGCTTCAGATTAAAACCCTACCTTTTAATCATAATTTCAATTACATTAGATATAGCAAAACTAAAGATGGCATAAGGCAGTACTGATAAATAAATCCAATTCCCTGGTAGCACATCTACACTATCATTATTTAACATGCAGTGGAATAATATGCATCTGTTCAAACTTAACTAAGGGAAACTCATATAAAAAATTAAAAACATATTGTCCAGTTAGCATATTTTTGGTTTAAAAGTATTTATTTCTCTTGAAAATGAATCTTCATTAAAAAAATTTCCCTGCATATTCATGAATTAGTCATAAGTTAGCAGTAAAGATACTTTTGTTTAAATGTTGGTAAGATTCTTCCTTTCTTACAACATGTATGCTTCACTCTAGATGATATGACTCTAGAATTATAACTACCACAATATCTACAGCACACACAGATTTTTAGGAAAATAAAAGCTCAATGTAAATCTTAAGCCATTTTATGCTTTAAAAATGTTTATTTAACCACATACTGGTAAACCAAAGATTAGCCATCACAAAGACTCTATAGCTCTTCCAAAAAGGTAACTGTTAAACTGCTCCAGACTATCATTTCAGACATGCATATTACTGTGAGATTTTTCCTTAAACTGAAGGCATTTTCTGTGATATAATTCACTTCCGCAGGGTATTTCATTATTTATTTATTAGTTTGCTTATGTTGCTGACTTAAAAGAGAATGTTTACCTTAGAAAGGAAAAATAATTCATATACACTTTCTGAATATCCCCAGTGAGATCTAACACTACTTGTCTGTTTAATAGTCTAGCTTTTTAGTCTTTCCTCCTGCTTTAAAGAATTATACAAAAACAAAGAACAAACCCAGTATATTTTGCTTTTTGTCACTACAACTAATTAAAACAACTCAGGAGTTACTGATCAAAAATCAGATGCTCACAGTGAACTCTTTTAAACTGTGATGATTACTTAAAAATGTAAAGATAGCAAAATTTATTTAAATGATAAAATTTCTCTCACTAATCTATATTCTTCCTGTGGTTTTCTGACAAGTCCTGATCTAACAAAACACTTATTCATGCGTTTCATTTACAATCCTGGGAAATGCTGTTAAGTATGATGTATGAAATTCAGCTTGCGCTTAAGCAGTTCATTTTATAGAACATTCTTTCATCACAAAACCAGATATAATACATTAAATATATTGTATGTTCTGAATTATTATCTTAGGTCTCACTACCTTTTGAAGACTAAGCTATATTAGGCATTAATCATAATCTCTGCTGTTTAGCACATCTGATCTTCTGTCTCTCAACAGTGGGCTAATGCATCGCCAGTCAAAAAAATTCAACCATGCTAAAAGTATTTTTATTCTAGGTAGCATTATTTTGTCAATATAGTGACAATAAAATGCACACTGCTGTTTACTGCTTTTACAATCTCTTTTAGAATTTTGAACACACAGGAGTGGTCATAAAATTTTCGAGTATGTGAAAGCAATAGCAGCAGATTTTTTTGAAGTATAGTAACTCTCATAAAACAAACAAACAAACAAAGTTCTATTTATGCATTTATGTAAAGAATGGTGAAGTCCAGTAAGGATTCAAACTGCATCCATGTTCATAAATTATTAAAAAAACCCAATAATCCAAACACACAAGGATGTCTACATAACTACTCAAGGGAGCTTTCCACCAGATTTTAACTGCTTGGCTGTACAACAAAGAGGCTAGGCTGCCTGTGCCTTCTCAGCAAAAAGCATTCTTTTTCTGACAGTTTTGTGAGAAAAATAGCCATATTTATACCGACGTGCTAATCTTAGCAAGGGTTGATCCCTTCTTTCCTGTATCTTCCTGCCAATATATATAATCTCTTCTGTACATGAAGTGGGTGACTATGTTATCTAAAAGAGAAGATTCTCCTCCACTGTTTAGATAGTAAAATGATGCAGACGCTCATTTTTTAAATTCCAGAGGGGATTTTCTTTAATCCATTCAAGCTTGCAATTTCCTATAAAAATGGTAGCATGTTGTGTTAAAAGCACACTAAAATAATTAACTGGAGATGTTCTGATACAACTCGACTCTTAATTTATGCAACAGTGCTGGAGGGGATTCATTAAAGCCTATGCTGGAAGGAAATATTTTATAAAGTAGAAGCAGAGGTGCAGTGAGAAATATCAGATAAATGCATAAAAGAACAGCAAAGACAGCAAGAGGTCCAAGGGGTGCCTGGCACACCTACCTTAGTGAGGAAGGCTTTATATCCAGTGATTGACCGAGCCTAGATATGTAGCAAAGAGACAGGGCAAAGGTGACAAACTGTCCTGGTCACCATGGTGTCTTCATACTATTTCTGGGGGTTTTTTTATTAAAATAATTGAGCGCCTTTTTATTTGGCATTTGGGTTCTACAGTTTATAGGTGCCTTTTAGAACCTACCTGAACTAAATGTGAACAAAGGTTATCTGAGTCAGTAATTTTCACAGTTTGTTATGACTCTTTCACAACAAACTCAATCTCAGCTCCACAATCAAGTCAAGATATAATACACACAGAAACATGATCAGGTAGATTAGAAGTACAGATTTTAAAAGCACTCAAAGATTAGATTTACATAATGAGAGATTTCCTGTCAAGCCAAAGACAAATGAACTTTACTGTTGGAGGAGTTGAAAATTATTAAGCATTCTTCACGTTGAAATAATGTTAGGATTTCAGCTACTGAAGAAAACAAAAAGATCGCTACAAACAAAGACAGCTTGAGCTAGCTGGGAAAAACTTAAAAGAAAGAAAACAAATGCATAAAAGGCAAATTAAACCTGAAACATCAAATGTCTTCAATTAGAAGCAGAAAGTTGAAAATGAATAATGAGATGACAAACAATATACACACACTTGAACTGTTATCCCGATGAAAAGTATTGTTGTCAGGATAAGAAAATACTACAGCATGGTCAGAATACTGACAAATGTAGGCAACAATATGGCTTTACGATATATGTCATTCTCAACAGTTTAAGGCTTACTGTGTTCTAGCTCAGTCTTAGAAATACCTAATATGGTGTGTAGTTTTTTTTGAAGACACTAGACACCTTGGTTCAATAGTTCAAATCCAAATGTATCCAGATTTTTCCCAAGACCTTAATCTGCTCGTAACTTGCAGATTTCAAAACAAATTGTGTTTAGGAGCGAATTTAGCTCATAAATTTGCCAGCCTGAAAATTGCAGCAAGCATGTGCTGGAAGCTTTGAAATAAAATTGGTTTTTGCAGACAAAGATGAACCAACAGAAGTTCCCCTCTCTCCCACATTTATCATCTATCTTCATTAAGAACATCAAGAAATGGTGACCTCCCTTCAAGGTAGGTCAAGGTAGGTCAATACTTTCAAGGCATTCTCAGAATTTTGCTTTTCCTTAATCATTTAGCAGCCCTGACAGGAAGCTGTATGTTGAGGAGTTAGCAATGCACAGTACAGTTAACTTGAGCAGGCCCAGGCCTGCTCTGTGCTGTATGTGCAGTGTGCCCTTCAGGTCTGTGCTGTGCTGCACAAATCCCTTTGCTGCATAATAACCTCAGCCAGCCAATGTAGAAGATTAACCGGCAGGCAACTCCTACTTGGTGCCAGCAAGAGTGCTACCTGCGTGGCCTTGCCTATATCGAAACAGTGCAGCAAAAAGTTATCCTGAAAACATATCTATTTTAGCTTTAGAGATGATAAAAGAGTTGTTTCCTTGTAAGAAAATCTTATCATACCTTGAATGACTGAAAGGGGAGAATCTCTACTATGGACAGAATTGGTATGGTGTGCTGCGCAAGGAGTTTGGTTTAATGCTATATTGCTTGTGGCTTCCAGCATCTAAAGGGATATCAGGCTATCTGTACTACTTCAGCATGTTATCTCTAATAAACAGCATTTTAAACAAATTTACAAAGTTTAAATGCCTTTCTATTGGGATCAAAATGAACCAGCATCTCCTGGTGCAAAACCAATTTTAAGTCCTTTTTCCTAAGACATTGTTTAACATTGCTAGTATTAATGAAGCGTAACTATCCCTGCAGTGCAAGTCTGACATTTTCCTGTAAACTTGGATATCCACAATGTAAAACTAAGTTCATGTAGCAGCACAGGTACTAGGTCTTAGCCTATAGGAAACACAAGATAATTAAGGTTCGCTTACATGTCTTCCTTTGAGACTTTTCTTTTGTTCCTGCCTGTATGTTGCTTATTTTATTCTTTTTATCTTTTCCTCTGAAACACCTAATTATTCTTGATTTAGTCCTACCTATGTAGGCATCAACCTTATGCCTTTTTCATAAGCCTTGTTTCACAGATAGAATACTTGTTTATAAAGATGCTCAGGCCAGCTTGATGCAACTCTGCTCCTGTTGTTCAGAAGGCAGACTGGGGCCATGCAATCCCCTCCTTTTGAGAGCAGCACGCTTGTGAGTATCATGTACCCTCTCTGAAAATGACAGGGGTTTATGTGAGACACTAATTATCAGATGGTTAGGCTGAGGTAGCCCTGGAATCAAGGGCAAGAAGGTGACAAATCTGAAAACCTACAGTCAGGACAAAGTTGGTCCTTAGCAAATGTACATCTGTGTAGTGTAATAATGGAGTAAATATGGTGGACATGCCATGGCAAGTATTAAAGGCACACTGTTGGAGATGCTGTAAGAGCAGCAGGACAAATCCTATCAGCTAGGACACTCAGCGTCGCATGTCATGAAGTTGTAATGAAGACAACGTAGCACTTGGAGTGCTTTTCTGGGTAACGGTATGAAACACCTAGCTATTAAGATTTAGGCTGTAAACGAAAGTATCTTGATGACAACCAGCATGAAGCCAAAGGAATAAAGTTATGACAACATACGCATCTCAGAATTTTCTTCACACAGCAGACATTACTGTGTCGGTGTAAAACTTTCCCGTTTTAATCCCAATGAAGAGCTTTTTTAGCAAAATACATTTTGCAGACTGGCATCAGAAACCTGGAAGAACAAGGGAAATGAGTATTTTAAATGAACAGAGCCAGATCCTGTGACTTTTTTTTTCTTGGAATCTGTAATGATTTAAACTTAAAGGCAAAGTGTGAGTTGGGAAACTAATTTCAAACCCCAGCTCTTGCAAGTTCTTATTCCATTAACAGAATTTATATCCCCAGGTCTGAATATAACTTAAATTTTTGTTTCTCTAAAATTCATTTTATTTCCTTCCTACATGCAGTTACCTGTTGGTTTTATTTTATTTTTTTTTTTTACCAAAACCACACTGAATTTTTCTCTTAAAAAAAAAAATTATGAAAAAATGTTAGGATTAATGACTTTAAATAACAAATTGGAATAAATACTGGACTGTGATTTGTTTGATAAGATCTGAATTCCTATAATACTTTTTTTGTTAATTTGTATATCATATGGCACACTAAGCTTGTTTAATTTTCACCCTGAGGCTGTCTTCCACACTAGAGTTCAAACACAAGGCAAGTCTCTTTCAAATGAAAACAAATTCCTCCACAGGATGTTTCCACAGCTAATCAAGCAATCTGTTTGTACATTTTTCCTCAAGCTTTCTTTCTTCTCAAGCAAACATAAGAACAATCACAATCCTGAGAAGAGGGCATAAATGTTCATAAGATGAATTTCAAAGTTGCCAAGTTCTGAATTTTATTTCTTTAATATACAGTCTTTTACAGAATTTTAAAATTTTCTCCCAGACTGTATTACTTGGTTACCTAATAATAATTTCCTTTCATGTGCATTTACACAATTATTTTCAATGTGATTTAGAAAACTGTGAAACTAATGTGGTTAGTAAAGCCCTAAGTATCTGATTGTTACTAGTTTTAGTTGCTGTTTTTGTTAAATTCCTGTAAGTCTTGTACAACTAGTGTTAGCACTTCTCAAAATCCAACCTTATGAGCAAGACTGAAGGACCAGCAAAGTATTTTCCTTTTTTGTTTCAGTTCACATATCCACTTATCAATGATGAGCCCAGCAGTCCATACATTACTTTGTACCTGAGCTCCAAGAGATACTGATTGCTGTTAGTTTGACTTTTACTCAAACTGTCAATCAAACCAATCCTGGGTGTTGGCAGTAGTGTGGCTGCAGGGGCTTCTGAGAGGAGAGGCCAGGGCTACCCTGTACCAAACACAGCCAGTTCGAGTCATCTCCAATGGACCTACCACAGGGCACAGCCCAGCCCAGAAGCCAAGGTGGTGGTGCCTTGGGGAAAAACGTGCTTAAGAAAAGATAAAAAAAACCCAACCAAACCCAAGCAACAGTTCAGCTTTCAGAAGAGAAGTGGACAAAGAAAAGTGTAAAACAGCAGACGAAGCACCAAGGTGAGAAGAGGAGAAGGTGCTCCATGGTGGAGCAGATATCCACACTGTAGCCCATGGAGGACCTGAGCATATCCTGAGCAGATATGCCTGAAGGAACTGCAGCCTGCAGAAAGCGTATGCTGGCAAAGAAGGTAAGTGTGAAAAGAGAGGAGGGGAAGAAGGAGAGGGAGGGAAGAAGAGAAAAACCGCTATGTACTAACCATACCCTCCCCAACACACACACACACACACACACACACACTGCACCACTAGTTGTCTCACTAAAGGGACCGAGTGTAACATGAGGAAGAAGCAAAGCTGGCAGGGAGGAAAGGAGTCTGGAGTGATGAAGCAAAAATGGTCACAGGCCCTTACCTTCATGGAAGACTGATCACCACAGTATTTCCTGGAATGAAATATAAGAAAACCTGGCGATTTCTGGAGAATATTGAAGACAGTTGCTTGACACTGATGATTAGTAGGTTTTTTAACTGAGAGTTTTACCACTCTTGAATTAAAAAAAATCCCAACCGAAAACAAAACCAACCAAAAAAGTGTGTTGGAGGTATTAAGGTTGATGACATACTTGACTGTAGCAAACAAAAAATGGTAGTGTTATTGCTACTGAGATTAGTCAGCTGAATGAAAAACAGAATTGTAAACTTGAACCTGAAGAAAGCAGGCTTCATTTTGTTCATGTATTTGGTTGCCTTCCCTACAAGAATCTGCCCTGAAAAGTAAAGAGGTCAAGGGGATATCCTAGACAGCCTCCTTCAGGAACAAGAATGATCTCTGTTGCTGGGCAGAAGGTCAAGCTGGTGCAACAGCATTCCCTATTCAGGCTGGCTGAATAGGTAACACCTGACTGAGCTCAAATAGAAAAAACGAAGCATACAGGAGGTGCGAAGATGGGATATCCAGAAGGAATACTAAAACATCCCCTGAATATGTAGGGATGGAAACAGGAAAAGTAAAGCTTAAGTGGAGTTCAAAGCAAAAGGGAAACATGAAGAGCTCTTTCTGCTATATCTGTAACAAAAAGAGAACTACAAAAAATTATGGCCTGTTATGAATTAATCTGATTCCGTTAAAAGAGCAATTTGGAAGTCCTTTGTGATTTTTACATCTGCACTTGCACTTCTGAAAAAAAAAAAAAAGATGATATTTTATAAATTCAACCATTAATAGTTGTCCTGGGTTCAGCTGTAATGGTTATTTTTCTCCTTCTTAGTAGCTGGTGCAGTGCTGTGTTTTTGACTTTAATCTGAGAACACACCAATGTTTTAGTTGTTGCTAAGTAATGCTTACCATGACAATAGTTTATGTTATTACTTACAGAATTAGAAATAGTATTCAGAGGCTAATTTATGTTTTAAATCTGACAATATACTTCCTCATCTGCAAATCTGTTAATTTGCTCTTCTGCAACCTGTAAATATTTAAATAATAAAGAAATCCTAAAGCTATTAGTCAGATTGAATGATTTTTAAAAACAATTAAATAAAATTCTGTTGATTCAGTTATTTTAAGAATTTAAGTTTTGACATAATCCCTGTGGTAAATTTTAAAATTCCATTTGCTGGTACTTCGCAAAACCAGGTCTGTTATTTTCAAACCTTGTTTCTTTAGTCTCTGAGGTTTAAAATATTTTGCAAAAAGTACCACTTGCAAAAATAATCTTAGAGCAAATAGTCATTACCATAATGGATGTAAATTAGACCAGTCTTTCTTGAATTAGTTCTCAAATAACACATACCCTTTCTGAAAAGCTACTGAAGTATTTCAGTCCCCTGCTTTATATCAAGAGATCATTTCCAGATCATTCAAGCTCCATTCCTTTGCTGTGCTCATGAAAAAGTCCTGTGCCCTTTGCTGTATGCATTTTCGTGGCTTGTTCTCTCTTTCATATTGGCTGCCTGCAATACATCTATTATTTTAGGCTTGTTCTGACACCTGGCTTTTTCTAGCAGCAAGAATACTGTCTCCAGAGGTGAATTCTCTGCTTCTTTCATAGGCTGCCTTATTTGAAATTTACAGTCAAGAATATCTTCCAAGAATGCAACGTACTATTTCTCTTTATCCCACCATTTATCTTGAGAATCTTAATTTGGGGAATTTTCTCAGACTATGGTTAATATAGTCTTGAAAGGTCTTCATAGTGAAAGATTTTATGTTGAAACTGCTAGGTGCTGTTTTATTGTGTTCTGAACTGTGTTTCCATCTCCCATAATAACAGCTGTGATTTAAGTGTTAACAAAGGATGCTTAAGACTTCATTCTTTAGACTGTATTTCTCTGCTTCAAGGTATCTTCTTATGTGCACTTCTGTTGTTTGCTATTTCTTTTCTCTTTTTACTGATGGGAGGCTGTTTCACAAATAATCTTATAAAGGGAAAATAGGTAGCTACAGCTGGGTAAAATATAAACAAGTAATTTTGTACTGCTACAAAGTTCTTTTACTGGTGAAAACCAGTAAATAGATCTAAAAGAAAGCATTCTTTCTTACACAGAGGACAAGTCTTATAGCCAGATGAGAAAGACAGTCAGCAAAAAGAGGGGAAGAATGCTGAAAGAAGTTTAAAGCATAAATTATTTTAAAATTGCATACTTAGTCTCCAACATTATTGGCTCTTAAAAGGACACAGCTGCCATAAAGAACCAATACAGAATTAATACATACACTTGTCAAAATGCCTCAGAGCCTTTTTCAATGCTTTTTCTCACAATCTAGGCTATTCCACTAATGTGCAGAGAGTACTACAGGATTTGTGGAATTAAATAGTGAGCATATAGCCCAAACCATTTTATAATCCAACCTGTTAAACTGATATGGAATGATAAAATATCTGAACATTTTGGTAGGCCCAGGGAACTTCTCTCCCAAAATAAACCTTCCAAGTTTTTGATCTTCACTCCTTTTTCAGCATTGTTGCAACAGAACATGTGTACAAATATTTATATATGTGGGTACATGCACACACATATATATATAAAAATTGAGGAATTAGAGCTCATCATGATGGGTGAGTATAGAAAACATAAACAGGTCCATTTTTAATGCTTCTTACAGCCCTGAACAATTGCCTTCAGCATGACCTCTCTGTTTACCATTAGTGTCTAACCACAATCTTGTAAATGTCCTGAACTCATACGCAGAATCTCCTCATTTTTAATGTTGCCCAGGTTTTCCTTCTTGCCTACACAGAGATCCTAACAGGAAAAATAACCACTTTTTATTTCTTTAATCCTGCTCCTTACAGCGCAGGTCCACAGCTCATTTGTTGTATCTAGATAATGGGTATCCCCTGGGAAGAAAACAAGAAAGTTTTATTCATAATACACACAGAATAGCCTCTACCTATCTCTCCATTTAATCTTGTACCAGTACTGTATGGGGGAGTCAGGGGCAGAATAAAAAACTGCAGGAAGAAAAACTTCTCTTCTGTTCATACCTTAAGGCGTCACTCCCAACCAAGCTTTAGTTCGTTGGTGCCTTCTACTCCCTTTTTCTTTTTCAAAATGACATTTCGCCTTTCTGTCATGGGTGACACAGAAGAGTTCACAACCTCCACTGGATTTGGACACTGCTTTTTATTTAAGGATAAGTAGGATCAAAGTTTTTCCTTATGGTTTTTTTTTTTTTTCCCTGACTCTCTCATTCCCCCAGAGTCACCTTGTATCAGAAACAGTGGGGCCAGCAGCACCAGGGAAGTGATTGTTCCCCTGTACTCGGCTCTGGTGAGGTTGCGCTTTGAGTTCTGGGGTGAGTTTTGAGCCTCTCACTGCAAGAAAGACATCAAGGTGCTGGAGCGTGTCTGAAGAAAGGCAACGAAGCTGGTGAAGGATCTAGAGAACGAGTTCAACGAGCAGCTGAGAGAACTGAGATTATTTAGCCTGGACTCCGCTCCTGGCTGCCACTCTTACTACTCTGGCAATATGGGATAGCAGAGAGCTTTTTCATATATGATGTCCATGCTTTCTACTCCTTTACAGAGAGGACAGACTGATTCAAAAACTGAGCTGAATTCTTTGTGCTGCAAAAATTAAATCTCCACTAAGCTAAGCTGGAAGTTTCTGGGTACTGCTTTGCATCATTGTGAAAACATACTCAATACCTTACATTCAGGAGGTTAAATGTAATCCTATTAACACAGCAAGCTTCCATACGGACACTTTCTTTGCATGTTTACAATTAATAGAGCATTCTGATCATTTTTTCATTAAAAAAAAAAAAAAAATGGTGATGATAGAGAAGGTACTGCCCTCTGAAAAAATTTGCAGCCATCTAGAAAAGACCAGTGACAACTAGTCTTGACAGTTCCCTTTTATTTGTTTGTCTCACATGTATTTCACATACTCATATTGTGAAATATAAAGGCCTTCTTATAAGTCACATTTCTAAGAGTTTAATTTACATATTCTCTAGTGTGGTGGGGGTTTTTTTTCTGCCATCTTATACTTGCATAATGCAATGTTGCCCTCAGAAGGTGTCCATGCAGAAATTAAAATTATGAAATGCATAGCATAACTGAAATTATATTTAACACTTTCCTTATAATTCTTTGTCAAATGGTATATGTTTTAAAATTCCAGTAAGTCTGGCAAAATAAAATCTCAAAATTTATACTTGATTTGAAATAATTTTGTAATCAGCCCCAGATGCTGTGATAAACTGGAATTACTAGAATACTGGTACTTCTGTTTTGTTTATTTGAAGAAAAACTTATTAAAAGAAGAAAAAAAAAGGATTTTGACTTACTTCAAGCTTGCATTTCCTTCTCTTTTCTTCCTGTTTTTGTCACTCACTTTGAAGAATGTGATTCTCTGTTTAATCTGGTTTGATAAAGCATCCTTCGGTCTGGTTATGTGAAACCTGCTATTCAAATGAGATGTTGCACAAAAGATTAATTAATTCCTACTTGTAACAGAAATTCTTGATAAGTAGTTTGTTTCTCCCACAATTAACCTCTAGTATTTCTAATTTTCTGAAAAGATGCTAATTAGTGTTACTCAAGAAATATAAAGCTAGACAATAAATTAATTCTGTAAAATGATATATTGGTGGTTACCTGGGGGTTTTTTTATAATTATAATTCCATATGCTTATTCTTACTAATTCATACAATTTTTCTAAATGGTTGTGATAGTTACTATAATGTGCAATTTCAAGATTCAGCTAAACAGGGTGATAGACCACCTTGTTTAGAACATGCTTTTACCAAGAAAGGTTGCACCAGGTGATCCTTGAGGTCCCTTCCAACCTGATATTCTGTGGTTCTATGATTTTGATTCTATGATGATTAAAGTATAACAACTGATAAAACTTACAATATGTTTTCTTTATGAACATATGAAAAATATTAGAGTTAAATGAGTTGAAAAAGATATTATGTATATTCTTATGAGCATCAGTATTTTGAGGGATATTTATCTAAACAAAAAAGCACAGAACATTTTATTTTGCACTATGAACTTGGTACTGTAGCCAGGCAAAAAAGTTAGAAGAGTATAAATCTCTTTACAAATAACAAAGAAACTTCTTATAGCTGTAAAAGAAATTGAAATTTACATTACACAATTCTTTAGAAAATAAAATAATAGGGTCACCATAGGAAATTAAAAGCTACTACAGATGAAAATAGTACAGCCTTTTAACATTAATGGTTGGCCAGAATTTAAAGGTATACAGGATGTTTCTGAGGTTAAAGGTATCTTCTTCAGACCCCTGCTGCACTGAGGGTGGTAGGAGGAAGGACAAGAAGGAGGTTTGCGCTGTTATCTTCTACCCAGCCTCCTGTGTGCTCAGGAATCTTGCCTCCTTCACATAGCTTTCTCATAGCCTTTAGCAGCACATCCTGTACTACTCTGTCCCTGCCAGTCCCTAAGATTCAAAACAGACAAGAGTCCCACAGACTTTAAGGAAATTCCCCAATCTTCTTCCTCTGACAACACTAACATAAATATGAACGATCTGGGAAGTATTTGTTTTGTCCAGTAAGTTGTTATTATAGAGAGCTGGACATTTTAGTCATCATTTTCTTATTCTTTATTTTAATAGCCTGATTCTTTCACAGTTATGCACTACTTATGTACCATTACAAACCCTACTCAACCTGATCATTCCCAAAATTGAAGATTTTATGATTTGTCTTCTAAATGAAAATGTCTGCTTTGATTTGATCTAATACAAACATCATTCCACACCCAGCTCCAGTCAGAAAAATTGAAGATTTAGTGCTTAAAAGCATTCTCACCTTTATTTGGGAATCTTTAAAACTGAGATGTGAACCCTATGGCTCCGTTTACTAATAGCAAGAAAGACAATTGGATAAATCAGAAGTACAACTTTAAATAACTACTTAATGCCAATGAGTATTTTCTATTTATAATCTTTTTTAGTTTAGACCTGAGTTGTAAAGTTTATCTCTACTGTTTACAACTTATACATAATACCAACTCAAAGAGTAATACTTTATCTTCTCTGGAATTACATTTTATCATTGTAAGCATGGGCAGGGTAGACTATAATTA
>JANEXQ010052911.1:17668-42273 GCA_026283885.1 Poicephalus gulielmi | reverse complement strand
AGGACAGGTGGGGGGGGTGGGGGTAGGTGGGGAACAAGAAGGCTACATGGTTTTCTAATTTATGACAAAGCTTAAACCACAACAAAAACATAGGTGATTTTTGTGCTTAATCCTTGTTGATGACAGCTGCTGGTCTTGGTCTTGCCTGCCGCACTGAACCTGATCAAAATCCTGATTATAACAAAATTTTTTCTATGTACTGAGTGTTTTAACCTTGACTAGGTCTCAAAGTGCTGAGCCCCTGAGCTTTCTGAGTTAGCAACCAATTTGACATAGGTGATGTTACCAGTAAGTGCATTTTGATAGGCTGAATTAACAGCCGTCACTCACATCTGCTTTGTAGCTTTGTTGCTGTGCTGACATTAATGGCTCAGCCTTTGAACAAGAAACCAGTAAACCAGCTATATCTACGTAGTAGTATATGGGGCAATCCCAACTTTTATGTTATATACAGCTTTCTTGAAGCAGCTTTTTAAAATACTGGAATTTAAATGAAAATGATTACATGTAGTTTTCAACAAGCCAACTTCCATCAGAACTACACTTTGCACAATAGGATGTATCTGTTTTCCTGGACTACAGCTTAAGATGTATAAAACCTGGTGGCACTGCTGTCTCCTGGGTCACTGTTACAACCTAGTCAAGCTCCTCCTTTAGAAAACTACAGTAGCTGCTATGTTTGCCTGTAGGTGCTGAGAGGCTTAATGAGATGTTAATGATTGATACATTTTCTTTAATCCAAAATCCAACCACTTCACAAAATCATAACCAGTTTCCCTAAAATAATTGCATAGGATAAGGCCAGATAAGTGTTGCTCATCTTTACAAACTTGTAGCCAAATACTCTGGCACTGCTTTTTACTTCTTCCCTTTACAGAGGACAAAGTAAATGACTGTCCCACATTTTTCAGTCAGAAAAATTAGATGGAAGTTGAGTCTGTGGCTGAAGGTAGGTTGTTACAGTAGAATTTCTGGTACATTGAGGAAATGTTTGTTTTTCAGGATTCAACCTACAGCCATCAGCTCCTTATTCCCAACACAGGTTTACCTTTGAAAACCAAAATATACGCAGCTGTAAGAGCGACCAACCTTGACGGCAGGTACCATGAAGGATGTTATTTCTTGTCTTGCTTGCTATTTAGTTCTTGGTGTTGCAAATTTTTCTGACCTTGAAACACTTCTCTTTCCTCATAGACTTTTATATGCCAAAACATCGGTGGTTGTTTTGTAATCACTGCCCTCAGCTCTGGGGTATCAGGTCTTTGATGGTGAATTGAATGCATGTCTTGTTGCTGCCCTCATGATAAAAGTTCTCCTGAATAGTAATTTAAATTGTATTTTGCTCTTATTTTAGAAAGGGCCTTGATTAAGTGAGAAATTCTAGGGCTTTTAGAAGTGGGATGGTTTTGATTTCTAGTCCTATGAGACCATGACTTCTGAGAGTAAGTGGACAACCTGTGTTGGTATGGCAGCTGACGTGCATGAAACCTAATTATTTGATTTATGCAATTCTGCTGCTATACTGTGCTGTTTAACTTTTTAAGTAGTAGGAAGAAACAGGTAATATATTGGGAATGCAGGATCACTTCTTTGTGACCTGTTAAGTACAGTGGCTCAGCTTCAGTGTAACAGTCTGCATTATCAATTTGTATGCTTGCCTTACTGCTCTTAATCTTACCTCATTTGCTCTCCAACCCTGCTCTTACATTGCCAGTTCATCTTATCTATCACTTTGCTTCATATGCAGGTGGAATGTTTTGATGGACTACTGTTACACCACACCATCTGGTAATCCTAGCGATGATCTCCGATATGATCTTTTTTTCAGGTAGGTCCTGTGCACACCCAGTATTTTGTGGGTCTTGTCTTTAAAATACAGTCATACATCTCTCCAATAGCAGTGCTCCAAACTGCCTGGAAATTCTAAGCAATAATAGCAGGGAGGACCAAGGCCTAGGCTTACAGATAACATGTCAGGAGTTATCTGGTTAGTGAACGTAAACATAGACTCAAATGCAAAGTCATAAGAATTATGAAGGTAGAGAAGCATACATCCAAAATGGCTCTACAAGAGATAACATAAACACACAAACTGGCCTTTATTTTACTAAAGGCAACGTTGTGGTGAATTACAGTGATGTAAAACATCACAGACTCCAGTTCAGGAAAGCAGTTAAGCAAATGATTAAAGACACATAGATGCTCCTGCTTCAACTCCTAGCAATAACATTTATTTGAATTGGAACTTTGAAAAACATCTTGGCATATCTCAGATTAAATCTTAGCAGTGACAATTGTTAGAGGGATATTGTGTACGTTTTTGAGTTGCCTGTCTATACCAGTTAGCATATCTGATTACTTTTTGCTTCAGGTCTCAGGTTTCTCTGGGCATTTGAATTAAATAGAACCTTGGTTGTAGCTGTGGTGTTGCAAAACAAAACATATTGGTTTTGTAGAAATACTTTTTAGCACAGGACTGTGCAGCCTAACAGGCAGATTGTGGCTTCCCATGTTGCACATTAGGTGGCTGTGTTCTTTTCCAAGGAGCTGAAGCATTGAACTTGATAAGTTAACTTATTCTCAGTTAAGAGCTCCAAAATGTTAATACAGCTGCTTATCCTGGTTTCAATCTTCTCCACAAAAACTAGCTGTGACAAGGACCCACAGACAACTATAATTGAAAACGGCAAGAGCCAAATGGGCCGGTTTTCCTTTGAGGTGTTTCGCTTTGTGAAGCACAAGAACCAGAAGATGTCTACTGTCTTCCTTCACTGCGTGACAAAGCTGTGCAGAGCAGATGACTGTCCCTTTCTTGTGCCAGTAAGTTTCAGTGAAGGAAAGCTGCTGTTAATTATTGGAATATAAACTTAGCACACTGGAGTTACTCTGCATAAAAATGCTATGGAAGTTTGGATGGCACAGAATTAAGGTCACTTGCAGTCTGAAAAATGTTTTTTTGTGTCTGAGGAATCATAAAACTGATGAACAGGGCAATGAATATTGTCATCCAGACATAGAATAATACTAGACCTGCAAAATGCAGGTTGTTGAACGGATGAGAAATGACCTGTTTGTCTTTTAGTCCTTGATTCATTTGTAAAAGTTAAAAACTGAGAGAGCTTCAGAGCTACATTGTCTAAGAAACAAAGTATCCACAATTACAGCGGATGAACAGAAATATCTTAGAATGGAGCTTATGGAAAACTTAAACCTATAGTAAAGTGCCATTATACCGTCAAGGGAAATCTGAAAGTTTCTGACGGGGTGTGTGTGTGTGTGAGGAATTGCATTCCCTATAGTTAATCACCACACTCCTTATAGTTTGGAAACTGCTGTTTTGTTGAAGTTCATGAAGTTGTGACAATTAAAAATTATTTCACTTTAGGAGTGTCAGGAACAATAAATATATTTTGGAAACTGAAGCATCTAAATAAACATGTAAAAAGAATATTCCGTAGTGTCTTCAGAATGCAGTATCATTTCCTACTGAATGACTTCCCATTTAGAATTTTAAAATGCGATCAGTTCACTATGCTTCTGACATTTTGTACAGTGTTTATACATTTATGTTATACTTTAAAATAATTGTTTCTGTTGAATTGATGTGCTGAGTTTGTCTAAGGTGCTTCACACGAAGTTGAAATTAAAAAAATGCTCTTGGTTGAAGCATACTTGAATACCTAAGATAAGGGTAGATAAGTTAGAGATGGTAAAGATGGATTTCAGATGACATTATGCTGGGGATTGTTTTAATATGAGTCATTGCTATTTAGAACTCTATGGAAAATGTGTAAACTTTAACGAAAGAAGCTTGGTGGGAAAAGGATTGTAGCATGTTGTCTATCCCTAGCCAAGAAAAACACATTTGTTGGGAAAAACTATCTGTAAACAAAGCTCTGAGAAATTAACTATTGACAATTTAATGTACTATAGGATGGATCTTGTGCACAACAGCAATGTAGCTTTGTGAAGAAAGAAAGGAAAAAAATCAACAGGAAGCGAGGCATTTCTAAGATACCCTTCCAGGGAATATTGTAGCTCTTTTTATTGTAAAGTAATTTAATGCATGCTAAGAAATAAAATCAAAGTTGTAGTATTGCTTATAAAAGAGTTTACATTAAAGTAGGAAGAACAGAAGGGCAATAATTTCATTCCACTCTGAAATTGTGATTGTTTTGATTAACTGCTCAGATTTGCAGTAACAGAGAAAGAAGAGAAGCTGGTGGGAGGACAACTTGGAGCCCTCAGAGCACCTCTGGCAATGCTGTAATCTCTGCTGGTCCCATCATTACGAGGAGTGGTAGGAATGGACAAACTTTTCCTATAGACTGCAGAAATTCCAGAAACCTGGAGAAATATTTTGCACTTTAATATGAATTTTCAGTGACTTAAGGAAAGGGTGGATTTTTCATGAGATAGCTGCGTTATTTTTTTTCCTTACTGTTGAAGTATTTGGTAGAGAATTTGAGCCAATATTTCTGTTTGTCTCTCACATGCTTCCTTTACCACAGTCAAATCACTGTGGGATACTCTTATGTGCATAAGGCCATTATGTTTACAGATATGTATAAGTAGTTGTAGTTAAGCAACTGATTTCAGCAGTCTTACATTCAGGAACCTGAGAGAAGGACTGAAAGCCATCTGAAAGAATTAGATGGAAATAATTTAAACACTTGAGAAATAAAATCCTTCTTTACACGCAAAGTGGCTGTGCCCACATATACAAAGAGAGCAACTGACCATTCAGAATAGGGAGCCATCTTAGCAAAAGACCATTTTTAGAACAAATACACTTTGTTATAAGCAACATTTCTGCAGTAAAAAAAAGTGGGGTTTTTTTCTGCATTATATGTAGTCCCAGTTGGGTTACTGCCATCGGATTAGTCGTGGAAAAATGAAAAGAGCTGGAAAAAGTGAAAAGAGCTAACTTCAAAGTTGCATTCATGAATACTTATGGGAAATGAATGACAGATTTGCTCAAACATGTATGACAGAGAAAGGTTCCCTTGGGTGAGGAATGGAAACTAGATAAAGCTTGTTATTTGAGCAAACTTATTAGGTAATATAGCTTACGATTCAAAGGCTGCGAATTTTTACAATTGGTAAAAAATAAGGGTATTTATCAATTACCTTAAAATTCTGCATAACTTCAAGAAAATATCTGTCTGCGGCTCTTTAATTACCCAAAGAAAGGGTAAATGGTTTAATTACAACTATTGAGGTTTTTTAAAATGAAAACATGAGTAAGGCTGGGAAAGGAAAATAATAATTTTTTTAGGTGTCATCTACTTGAAGTATGTGGCTAAAGCTTTTTAGGTTTAACATATTTCTGCATCTTCATATTATGCTCTTGGAGCATCCCACTCCTGCTCCCAGGAAGATGATTTGATGGGAAGAACTCTAAAAAAAGGGATTCAGTTCTGAACTCTATCACAAATTTCCTGAATGGCATTGTGGAAGTCCTTTAATCTGACTTGCACTTCACTTTTCCTTCTGGAGCAGAAAGAGGGAATTAGTATTTCCTCACATTTTCTGATCCCATTGTGAAGACAAGCACAAAAAATGTGAGGTTCATGAATACTTTAGTCAAGAAAAGAAAAGAGGAAAGGTCATGAGAGAATTTGAACAGGATGATCTAATTTTGAATGAGGAGTGCTGGCTTACACTGGTGCAGTGCTGCATGGAGATGCTTATACTATTTTCAAGGCCAGCTCTGCTCCAGCTTTAGTACAGATACATTTGTACAGAGCCCATCAAAGCTACTGCACCTGACTCACCATGGTGTGTGTGCTGGTGTTAAGTCTGCAGTTGCTTGGACTCTTCATTTCCCTCATAGGCTGGTGCTGCATCTGTCTGGGGCTGGTATCATGCACATCAGTGTCTCCAGAGGCACCTCAGGTTAGCCTAGTAACCAGTTTTTCTGGTAGCAGAGATTTTAATGCTGTTACTTTGATAGGAACTGAATAGTGCTGCTGCAGAAGAGTAATGGTCCTCCTCCTGTGTATCTCTGAACTCTTATTTCTAATATTTTGTTCTTTTCAGAGAAAATGTGTTCTTGCTTTTAAATCTAAGATAAGTCATTACAGGAGACACAGCAGAAAATATTTTGCTCTCTGTGTATAAAAACAAAGTGGGTACCTACTTGTGAAGGTGCAATTGTGCATCTTCTGGTGGATGCCTCACTTAAACTTTTAAGGCAGCTGCACAAAACAAATGTGTATCTGAGCTGTGCTTACAAATAACACAAAAAAGCAGAAATAGTGACAGGAAATGTAATTCTGAGATAGATAATGGTAAGTAAGTAAATGCTGAAGACAAGATATAGGTGTTTCCCTGAATATGATGCTGCTGTGTAACTGTCAAGAGAAAGGTGTTTCCCTGAATATGATGCTGCTGTGTAACTGTCAAGAGAAAAAGAAGAATGGGGAAATGGCATTTCTGTGGTCATTTATGATCCTTGTTGCATTTTTCCTTGAAAAAATCAGGTTAACCTTTTTTCTACACAGATCATCATGTAAGCTGATTTAACAGTGTGTATAATATTTTGCTTATGGTTGTGTTTTTATTGAGGAATAAAACAGAACTTGACACTTTTTCAATTAAGAGGTTCCTGCATCAAGGTGGGGATTTTGTTTTCTGTTTGCTCTTTTTTCCCCCCCTTTTTTTTTGGGGGGGGGGGGTTTGTTTGCTTGAGTTTTGTGTTTAGTTGGGGGATTTTTTATGTTTGGGCTTTTTCTTTTTTGGTGGCCGTTTATTTGTGGTTTTTTCCCTCCACAGACTATTAAGTAACTTCATATGGGTGTATGCACATTTACAAACAAAACGATTTCATCTGTTTGGTGGTGTTATCCTTATTCTAACAGAGATGCTAAAAGCAATTAGTTAGTGTTGCAAGTATAGCTGATGTGTTTTGAAAATAAAGCTAGAACTCTTGGCTTTTCTGTTGCAAGGAAGGAAGCACTAGGCAGAGGTATATGTAAAATATAATGCATCCTGTTTTTGTTTTTTATAGATGAGACAACAACCAACAATTCACAGCTTGGTAAGTTAACCAGACTTCAAGAAACAAAAAGAGCTTTTGTGAGTGAAACAGAATTGAGGAGATGAAGCATTTTGATTGAGCTTTATGTACTTAGCTGGAATGCTTTTCTTATTCATTTTTTTTTTTCCTTCAGTTAAACGAGTCAATAATGACATGCTGTAAAGAAGTCAATTGGTTAATCTGGAATGCTAAGTTTAATTGGTGTATCCAGCCCCACCAACATAGAAATTTGCAATTCTTATGATAGAACTGAATTGAAAATCTTCTGCTATGACATATGGGGACGAGGGAGCATTGCAACTGCCAGATGGAATATCAGACTGTAAAATCTGCTCATGTCATGCAGGAGCAGGGCAGCAAACTGGTGCAGTCCAGCTCAGTTTAGAGCTCAAAGTCAAAAAAAGCTCTGTCTCAGCTCCCTTTTTCCTAGGATTTAACCACGCAAAGAGCCTATGGAGAAGCTTGCTTGCAACATGTGGTCTGCTAGGGCAATGAAGGAAACGGGCTGTAGGGGAGGTCAAGTCTTTTAAGCTTTAGATTGCTTTTCCTTAGGGCACTTGGAAGACTTGTTTCAGCCTGTTACTGTTCTCTGCTGGTAACAAGGAGTAGCTGATGACTAAGAAAAGATAGTCAAGGTAACCAGGTGGTCCATTGGACCATTCCACCTTTCACTTGTTCATAACTGGACTGGCACAAGCAACTTATCCTGTCCTGTGAACTCCAATACTATTTATTCCTTTCTTTTCTCAACTTAGACCGCATGAAAGCAGTTACCTTTCTTTCCTGGCATAAAAACAAAGTTCTCCCTATAATGAGCTGCTACCTGATGTGTTCCTACCCGTGGATATCATTAAAGCAATAAAACCCAAACTCTTCATTTGCTGCACGCAGCTTGCTGTGTTAATGGTTGCTACCTTTCCTTACCATCACCCTTGATGACGCTGAGGGCAAGTGAATGTTTCTGGGAGAAGCAGCCTGGTTTCCCATGGAGAAGCTGTGGTGTTGTTTCTTCTCACTCTCCAGCACTGGCAATTGCAAACACAGCTCTAAGGCAAATGCACATTGGTGCTTCAGGTAGCACCTACCACTCAAATGTGGGTGTGTTTTTCCCCTCCTGCTGGAAAAGATGGTACAGACTGAATGTGTGTGTTCCAGCATCCCAGGATTGGTTCATAGCCTGTTGAGCTATGCTGAATAGTAAATATGTTACCTCTTCTGAGAATTGATAAATGCGTTTAGAAGCCTTCTGTGAAGGTATAGAGATAAACTTGAAGTGTCTCAATTATTTGGTGTTAGATATGCTTGCTTAGGGTTTATATACACTTTGAATTGAGATGTGAATACTGATAATCAGGGAAGAAACCCTTTCATTAAATAGATTAGGCCACAAATCCTTATACCTCTGCCTTGATATTTCTTGGACACCAATAGTCTTGTCTTAAATAGCACAGATCAAGGTCAGTCACTAGCATATAAAGGACTATGCCTTATAAGTATCCTTATTCTGTTTATCCCTCAATATCATGGATATTGAAAGAGCTAATAACTGTTTTCAACATCTGCTCATTCTGAAGCACAGTTTAAATCCCTTTATTGTAATTATTCTGTATATAGAGTGCGGTGATAGAGAGACAGGAGTGTTTGGCACTGCTGTGAGATTGTAACCAGAACTTACCTATGCCCTTCTGTTCTTGCAGCTCATCCAGATGGACCTCCTTTCCAGCTAAACTCAATCACCACTAGCCTGATTTCAGGCATTGTCATCCTAGGAATCACAAGCATTTTCTTTTTTGTGTGTTCTGTAACTCTGCTGCACAGAAAGTGGCCCCACCGTTCAGACTTGACTGGCATCCAAAACCCAGTTTTCAACTGAAACTGATGATTAAATTGCACTTTTTCTCTGGGGCTGCCTTTCTTGTCCATGAAATATGATTCCATTCAAAAATAATATTAATGCAATACTCCAGCTGTATCCAGCTTCTATTCCAGCTATTCTGTATTTTTGTTTTGCTAGATGATGTTGTGTAGGTAAGCAGCAGTGATACTGGTAACAATCCTAGAAAATTATGAGAATCTCAATTGTGTTTGTAATCAGACTGTATAACATTATGCCCATGGGTGTGCTGACAATAAAGCTTGTGTCTCCAGCTTCCCAGCAAGGTCTCAAAGCTGAAAATACTCAAGGTGAGAACCTTCCCAAGCATGCCATGCTTGTACTAAACCTGACACATTCAGAAACATTCTTAAATCCATACACAACTACTAAAATGATAACTTATTTTGTCATGGTATTTTTCACAGATCTGAAAACACTTGTGCATCAAGAGGACTTTGTTTTATTCTGTCTTGGCTAAAAATATCTCGAGAGAGACTTAGAATAAGTGATTTTTGCTTATTTTTCATTTAGAAATGTTTTCTTAGACGTATCTTCCACTGAATTATGATGATATCATGTGAAGGGCATAATTTGGTTGAGTATCTTTAAGTCACATACTTTGAGGCAAACTGCAGTTGGTACCAGGGAACAGTGCTGCAATTCTTGAGGCGGAAAAATCTTTTCCCATCAAAATCACTGAGTGAGAATCATTGAGGACTTTAAATCTAGATGATGTTTAGCAGCAAGTTAATTCTGCACAGAACTGCCACATCTACAGGCTTCAGTCAAATTCTAACCCCAAGAAATGCTCCAAGGGGAAAAGTATTCTTTCCCCTTCCCAACTCCTTGAACAGGCTAGCTAATACAAGCAAGTAATGCCTGAACTTTCCTCATACATAAGTATTTTTGGAACACAGCTTGACAGTTGAGAAAAAGTCTCATAAATATCCTAATTTGTAAGGGCCACTTTTGCCCCATGAGCTGTGCAGTTTTTGGATAAGGCTTTGCTTTCTACATGTAGAGTTGTAAATCAGTGCTTATTTTTTTAGCAGATTTCCTGCATGTATGAGATATCTTCACTGCATGGATGAGGGGGAGAGGGCAACTAGAGGTATAACAAATCACAAGCAGTACTGTACTATTGACTCTAGTTAATCTGATAAACATCACACTTAACTGAAGTGAGTATGAGAGACCAGGTGCCCTCAAACAGGAGCACAGGGCAGTCAGTTCAAAGTAGAATAGACACAAATGCTGGTATTAGAGGCCCCTGTAGACACAACATATATTAAGCTGGACTGTCTAGATGATTGCGATTTTGGCCACACATACAGCAGTTAAATTTCATTTTTCATATACTGTACATTTGTGCCTAGGAACACTTCATTGACATTTACCATCATTCTGTATTAACTATGTCTGTTAATTTGATTGATGTGATGCTACTGGCTATCGATCAGGGATTTTGTCTCTCCAGGCTAAAGACAAATGCAGACTTCTTCTCAATTTTCTATGATACTGCAAATGTTGTTGTTCACAATGTCCACTGTGCTCTGGTATCCCTTATGACCAACACTGTGCCTTTTTTCCTACAGTCTTATTACCTCAGATACATTTTTGCACTTCGGGGGTTAGGTCTGATGCCATGTAAAACATGATTGTTTAATAAAATTATTTGAAACATTTCAGAACAAAGGCATTTTCTGAACTGTTTTCCTCCCCCTGTCAAATTTTTACAGTTTTGTGTAGATATTAGTCATACATCTGAAGAAGATAGCTAGGGCAGGTAATGAACAGCAACCAGGGAGCTCTACAAAGGTGTCACCAACATGTCTCGCCACCCTTTCTATTCTCCCTAAAGCTGTAGAAATAAGGCTCTAAGGGTGAACATACAGCTTTTGCTTATACTGTGGAGGAGGAAGATCAGAAAACTGTGCTGGGCATCCAGCTGCACCCTGTGAGCTCCCTGCTCACACAGCGGAGGTGCCAGGACAGAAAGCTGCTGCTGGCAATAATCTACACTCAGGGAGCTCTGGTCTAGTGTCAGCAAACTGGCATTGAGCACCACTTTGAAAAGTAAAGTCAATCTTCCCCCAGTACCTCTTTGGTGTTCCCTCGAGAGATCGAGGAACAATGCTCAGATTTGCAAACTTCTAGCTAAAACATATACAATCTAGGAGCGGAGCAGAAAGCTCTGTCTGGGCGTCACCAGCAACCAGTGATGTCTGAAATGGTATCAGTAGCATGTCAGTCCACCCGAGCTTTCCTGTCCTAATATACAGGAGCAATACCCTCTATGTGAACATACAGCTCAGGCTTCTGCTGTGGAGGACAAAGATCAGAAAGCTGCTGTTGGGCTTTTGGCTCTACACTGTGAGCTTGCAAGGGTACCACCATTTGGGCAATCTGGCTTCGCTTTTTTGTCTAAAACAATGTTCTGCATACGTTCTTTCTGGGGCCTTTTGCAAGCCTCCTGTTCTCAAAGTGAAGTCTCCACCACCTGCTCCCACAGTGTAGGTGCCAGGACAGAAATTGCTGCCGGAAATGCCTACAGCCAGGGAGCTCCGCTGTAGCGTCTGCAACATATCAATGCGCAATACTTTGCTGAGTAAAGTCATTCTTCCTTTTTTGCCTCTTTGTGGCTCCCTCTCAAGATCCTGGAGCTATGTTCAGAGAAGTCGAAAATCCATCTAATGCATATGCAAACAAGAAGCCGGAGCAGAAAGCTTGTCATTTTCATCACCAACCACCAGTGAGCTCTGCAGAGGTGTCACCATCATGTCAGACCACTCTTGCTTTCCTGCCCTATGATGTAGAAAATAAAGCTTTCAGTGTGAACATACAGCTCCGGCTTCTACTGTGAAGAGCAAGATCAAAAAGCTGCAGTTGGGCATTCAGCTATATGCTGTGGGCTCCGCAAGGGTCCTGCCAGCAAAGAAATCTGGCTACACTGTTTTATCTAAAATGCTTTTCAGCATACTCTCTTTCTGGGGCCCTCTCTAAGGCTTAGAGTTCACAAAGTGAAGTTTCCATCCCCTGCTCCCACAGTGGAAGTGCCAGGGCAGAAAGCTGGTGCTGACAATTACCTACAAATGGGGAGCTCTGCTGTTGTGCCAGCAACATGGCAATGAGCACTACCTTTCAATGGGGAGTAGATTGGTATGGAGGTACCATGGCTCATCCCTGTTATTGGAGAGAAAGAAGATAACCACCTGGTTGCTGTCAAGAAAGATGGATCATAGCTGCTGCCTCAGCAGTGATGGTGAGAACGCATCCTGTAGCTGAACTTTGCTTCATTATAATACTAAAACACACACCTACCTCAACAGAGACCCCTGCCTGGGCGGCAACCACCGCTTACTGAGCTTGTGCTCTGAAATTCTCTGCAGATGTAGAGTATACTGCTTTAAAATCAGAAAATGAGACATTGAAATCATCACTAACCTTTGAAGGAGAGACAAAAGAAAATGTTAAAACTGAAGTGGACCACCCTAAGTCTCTGCTTCCTGCAGCGGAACACAGAGAGCAAGAACTACTTGCTGCAGCGAAGTGCAGAGAGAGAGAGAGTCTGGAAAAACAATCTCCTGTTTTGGTCAGGCTTATCCATAAGTTGGTACACTATACGGATCCTGAGACATGGGATGGGGACACTTGGTATGATGATAATGACGATGATAATGAAATAATGGGGACCCTCAATCCCAACTCTCAGCCACTTCCTTTAAGACCACTAGTTAAGACCGAAACTTTTGTTGATAATGGTGATGAAATTTGCACTACTGTGCAAACAATCCCCTGGTCCCCTGACCCTTTGCCAGCTGCAGTGCAGGCAGAAATTGACGGGGTGGTGAAAGATTTAGAGGAGAGAGGTACAATTACTCACACTCAATCACCATATAACTGTCTGGTCTGGCTGGTTAAAAAGCCAAAGGGACAGTGGAGGCTTACCATTGATTACAGGCAATTAAATGCTAACACTGTATCGTTAACAGCAGCCATACCAAACATTGCAGATTTAGTGACTCAAATTCAGGGAGCATCACACTCATGGATGGCAGCTTTAGACATAAAAGATACATTTTTCATGATTCCTCTTGAAGAGAGAGATAAGGCACAATTCGCATTCACTTGGAGGGGAACACAATATACTTGTAACAGGCAGCCTCAAGGATACAAACATTCTCCTACTATTGTTCATATAATGCATTGGCAAAAGTTTTGGCAAAAATCCCTATTCCTCCAAATATCACTGTATATCTATATTGATGATATACTAATTGGAGGTGAGGATGCAGAAACAGTTAAACAGACTATGGAAATCATACAAGAAAAATTAACAACCTTGGGTTTAGGAACTCCCCCATCTAAACGTCAGAGACCAGCCCAAGAAGCTAAATTTCTAGGAGTCTGGTGGATCAAAGGAGCTGCTTCAGTCCCTGCAGACACATTGGAAAAAACGGAGCATGGACAAAATCCTTCTAACAAAGAAGAGCTGCAGCAAGTCCTTGGAACCTTAAGTTACTGGCGTAAACATATCCCTGATTTTTCCATTGTTGCTCATCCCCTGTATGATTTACTCAAAAAAGAGAAATCATGGGACTGGACCAAACAACAAGGAAATAAATGCATTAGAGGTCCTGATAAAAGAACTGAGATTATTCCAACAGCTCTGTCCCATCCACCCGATGGACCCTATTCATGTAGAGTGGGGATTCAGTGAGCGTGGTTCCCATTGCAATTTGTGGCAAAAGGGACAGGACAGGCCAGATTGACCACTGCAGTCCAGCTCCCGCTCCTTTAATTGTACTGAAACGAGGCACTCAGATCTGGAGAAAGGCCTGTCGTCCCTGGTTCGAGCAGTAAAACGGGTAGAACAAATAAGAAAGGAACAAAGTGTGATCATTTGGGGACCTTTTCGTCTTTTAGGTATGGCCCACAGAGGCACAGCACCACCTGCTGGCATTGCCCAGAAACCCACTGTTCACAAACGGTATGCCTATCTGGAAGGAATTAATGAGATTACACCAATTAAAGAAGGCAACATTAAAGTATCTAAATTACAAAAGGACATTAATCGTAATTTGGTATTCCAAACCCTACCTAGCAAACCGTCCCCAATCCAAGAAGCACCTTCCCTAAAGGAGGACAGTGACTTAAGTGAAACAGGAAAAGGAAGCGCACAGACTGGGGAACTGAGAGCAGTCCTGTTAGCTGCACAGGAAGGTTCTAGCTACATTTACACCAGATCAGTACTCGGTGGATAATACCCTCATTTTAACCAACTTTGCCGGTTCTATTCTTACCCAAGCAGGTGTTTCTTTTTCCTTTCTCTCACAGGAATTTTGAAGGAATTGCACGTGGAAGAGTGTATAGAGGCCCTATTAATATTGATTTTGGCTGTGGTGCTATTCTTGCTGATCATGGTAATCTGGAAACAAGACTGGTAGGAAAAATATCATAGCTAATCAACAGGTTGGAATTGTAATATTATTCTATATTTACCCTTGATTCATAACCAGAAGAACCCAGAATGGCCATGGTCCCAAGCTTTCATCCGTTATACAGGCAGCATGGGGCAACGCCCAGCAGCAACCTTCCAAATTTAGCCACTGTAGTGATGCATGACACGAAAGTGTACCAGTCACATGAGTGGGAATGGGACAGAAATGAAGGGATTTATGTTCTGACAGGAACAATTGGAGAAAACATCCAAATAGGATGTAGGAAAATCAGTGGGTTGACATATAAAAAGGCTTCCCAAATTATGATCTCTAGCAACCTACTGGAGGTAGATTGGCCAACATTCACTCCAAGCATCACAGCTAAACTCTGTCCCATCGAAGAATGGAGCTGTGCTAAACATGACTCCACTATAAGTTGTTGTCGCAAACAGCATGACAGCAACAGCGCATTAGATCCCAGTACAGTAAACACTGAAGTCACCAAATCTTGTATCTATAAACGAGACTGTTGGCACAACTTTACCTTAACTAAACCTGTTTATGCAATATGCCTTTGGCATCAAAAGCAACCTGTTCCGCTGGGTCTAATGTTTAAATTCAAAATGAAAGTTGCAGCCAACCCTTTAATGGCGCTTGTTGCCATAGTCACATATCACGGTACAGATAGCCCAGTCACCCTGAATAATGAGAATGGAGTTGTACCCATTTTCACTGTGGTGCATGGGGATGACGTTACTGTACAATGTAGGATTAACAAATCCTTCGTTAAACCTGTAACTGGTTATGGAATCAGACCCCAAGGTCCTATCATACTATGTGAAAACCAAAAATCAGATTGTTGGTTAAATTTGACCTCTGTACAAAATCATTATAGGATCATATGTAATGAAACCTACTCAAAACATTGGGGAAAATAAAAAATAAAAGTTACAACACTTAGTACCAATCAAACCATCATAACTAGCCCAAAAATTTTTGAAATTGGACCATACATAATCAGAAACACAGGCCAGCAACAAATGTTGTTTAACCCGTCATGGTCTCTCAAACAAATTGAATTATTGATGCAAAATAATATTTCAGGGATCCAGCCAGCCTGCTCACCATTCCTAAAAACCTCTTATGAAGGATGGACAAACTGGCTGCTGAAACGAACCATGAGGCAAACAAAAAGAGACCTAACTGGTATACTGGGAACAGGATTGGGAATTCTAAATAGCATGGATTCTGAAGTACTGATGAACAAACTAGTCACTGCAACCAGTGATTTGAATAAATTGAAGCATCCTTTATGATCTTCCCTATTGACTTTGGGAACTAACCAATGGTTTTTAACAGATACATTACCAAAATGGGAAAAGATGAATGAAAAAGATCATGAATTGATTGTAGATGCAATTGATGCAGTCCAAAATAATGTTTCCTTGGCTCTTAGTTGCATCCAAACTCAACTATGGATGCAATTAATAACCGCTTCAATTATAAGGGAAGGTGAAGGCACCTTACCCACTGAAATTAGAAAAGTGATCTGGGGCAATGCAAGTGACTTCAAGAAAAAATTTCAGTCCTGGTGGTATTTAGTAAACTTTACTTATGATTCCATCACCAGCACAGCCACTGTGCTAACTATATGTGCTAACTATATACAATGCTTCAGTATTCACAATACACCCAATCATTGCATTAGGACTGAACAATAATGGAACTATACTCTACCCTCTAGAGAATAGAGTATGGGCCCGAAAAAATGGAAATAAATGGCAAACAATTGATGTTGATTCATGCATTGTGTGAGAACAACAAGGATTCATTTGTGAAGGCAACACTATCCAGGCCCAAGACATCCGTTTTGATTCCAAAAAAAATGTTTGTCATTTTGAAATTTGTCCTAACGAAAACACTGAAACAATACTTGTATATATTGGTAAAGGTTGCATATGTTTTAGAACTAGTTGTAATTCCATATCTGTTGACAATGTCATTATAAGTGTCAAAAACTATTCAAACCTTTGTGTGGGTAATTCTGTTAATAATACAGGATGTTATTTCACTTATTTAGCACCAGTCATATCTTCTCAACTGCTGCAATTAAATTTCACTCTGATTCAAAACCTATCACCTGTACCTATCATAATGAACTCTAATGAAGAAATTACTCAAACATCAGGATTTGAAGGAACTGCTGAAACAGGCTCAGGACAATGGGAAAAAGACTCTGATCACCATACATCAAGATACTGATGAAATACACCGAGAACGAGTGAAAAAGGATATGGAACACCATTGGTGAGACACCCTTTTTGGATGGTCACCCACTGCCACAGGAGTCCTTAGCCAGAATGCTTCATCTTGTTGTTAACCTTTTAGTTTCAACTACAATACGTTTTGCTTTGTTAGTGGTATTGTATGTAAAAATTTGGAAAATAATGAAAAGCTTAACCTATCTGAAATTTATAACAAATGTGCAAAACACAGTTGACGTCCCACATGAACTAGATATTCCCAAACTTATTTAGGCATTTGTGAAGCTTGAGTGACTATAGTCACAGGGCAGATTATGTAGGAAAATAACCGAGGTTGGGGGAAAATGGAGAAATATGGTTTCACAAAGCTCAGCTCAGACACTGTAATATTACAGCAGCTTTAAGATGAACAGAGTGCACTTGGAACAGACAAGGCCTGTGCAGTATCCTTGAAATGGGGAGTAGAGTGGTACGGAGGTACCATGGCTCATCCCTGTTATTGGAGAGAAAGAAGATAACCACCTGGTTGCTGTCAAGAAAGATGGATCATAGCTGCTGCCTCAGCAGTGATGGTGAGAATGTGTCCTGCAGCTGAACTTTGCTTCATTATAATACTAAAACACACACCTACTTCAAGAGAGACCCCTGCCCGAGCTGCGACCACCGCTTACTGAGCTTACACTCTGAAATTCTTTTAGCCTGTACCTTTAAATTGAAGTGAGGAAAATTCACACCAATCCTAACAAAGGTATGAAAGGAATTTCTGACTAGAGTAACTCAAGCTCCACCTGAAAGTAAAGAAATAGTATAAATTGGCAAAGAGAAGGGGGATGTTAGGGAGAAGCCCTCCATCAAAACATCTGGGATCAGTCGATGGGCTGGATCTCTCTTCTCCCCCCATAGAGATGCCTATTGGGTAAGAGCTTTGTGTTGTGCTCATTTATTTACTAACGTCTTGCTAGCTATTAGTATTATCACTGATCAGTTTTGATTGCATGTTATTGTAAACCAAATATGTTTTCATAGTCAGTCCCTATCACTAGCTATCTTGAATCTGTATCCTGTCACGAGTAATAAATTTCTTATATATATAAGTTTCCAGAAACTTAAGGGATTTGGCCTAATGTGCTGCTCGTGGGGTTCCTGATAGGTTACACAAACACCCTCCGACTCTGTGAGCTGCCCAAGGGGGGTAGGCAGGTCAGATACAAGGGTCTCAGCCTTCTTGGGAAGCGGGTGGACTGGTCTCCCTAACCTCTATTTGCCTGGTGCTGCTCATAGGGTCCCTGAATAGGTTAGGTGAGCACCCTCCAACTCCGTGAGCTGCCCAAGGGGGGTAGGCGGGTTGGATACAAGGGTCTCGTCTTTCTTGGGAAGCAGGTAGACTACCTGGTGCCATAACGTGACAGCTGTGGAGGAGAAAGATCAGAAAGCTGCTGTTGGGCTCTCAGCCATACACTGTGAGCTTGCAAGGGTACCACCAATTGGGCAATCTGGCTTTGTTTTTATAACTAAATGCTGTTTCGCATACTCTCTTTCTGCGACCCTCTCTAAGGCGTCAGGCTCACAAAGCGAATTTTCCATCCCCTGCTCCCACAGTGGAAGTGCCAGGACAGAAAGCTGGTGCTGGCAATAACCTACACTCAGGGAGCTCTGCTGTAGTTCCTGCAACATGGCAATGAGCACTACCTTTCAATGTAAAGTCCTTCTTCCAAACCTGGCTTCCACAGTGGAGGTGCCAGGACGCTGTTCTTCACCTCTCTTCAGGTTTCCTCTCTCAGGCGTCCTGTTCAAAAAATGAGGGCTCCATCACCTGCTCCCACATTGGAGGTGCCAGGACAGAAATCTAATGCTGGCAATCAGCAAGATACAGGAGCTCTGCTGTAGTGACACCAGCATGGCAATGTGCACTACCTTTGCAAACTGATGTCCGTCTTCTTACAGTGCCTCTTTGAAGTTCCCTCACGAGATCTGGAAGCAACACTCACAGAGTGCTAACATCCATCTAATGCATATGCAAACAAGAAGCCGGAGCAGAAAGCTTGTCATTTTCATCACCAACCACCAGTGAGCACTGCACTGGTGTCACCATCATGTCAGTCCACTCTAGCTTTCCTGCCCTATGATGTAGAAGCAAAGCTTTCAGTGTGAACATACAGCTCCAGCTTCTGCTGTGGTGGAGCAAGATCAAAAAGCTGCAGTTGGGCATTCAGCTATATGCTGTGGGCTCCGCAAGGATCCTGCCAACAGAGAAACCTGGCTACACTATTTTATCTAAAATGCTTTTTGGCATTCTCTCTTTCTGGGGCCCTCTCTAAGGCTTAGGATTCACAAAGTGAAGTTTTCATCCCCTGCTCCGGCAGTGGAAGTGCCAGGGCAGAAAGCTGGTGCTGACAATAACCTACACACTGGGAACACTGCTGCAGTGCCAGCAACATGGCAATGTGCACTACCTTTGCAAAGTAAACTCCATCTTCCTTTAGTACCTCTTTGATGTTCCTTCTTGAGATCCAAGAGCAACGCTCTCAGTCTGCAAACGTCCAGCTAAAGCGTATTCAACTGAGTCACTGGAGCAGAAAGCAACAAAGAGAGAGTTCTGCAATGGTATCACTAGCATGTCAGTCCACCCTAGCTTTCCTGCCCTAATATGCAGAAGCAATGCTATCCATGTGAACATACATTTCAGGCTTCTGCTGTGGAGGAGAAAGATCAGAAAGCTGTTGTTGGGCTTTCGGTTATACACTGTGAGCTTGCAAGGGCACCACCAACTGGGCAATCTGGCTTCGCTTTTATAACTAAAACGCTGTTTCGCATACTCTCTTTCTCTGACCTCTCTAAGGCTCACTTCACAAAGTGAGGTTTCCATCCTCTGCTCCCACAGTGGAAATGCCAGGACAGAAAGCTGGTGCTGGCAATAACCTACACGCGGGGAGCTCTGCTGTTGTGCCAGCAACATATCAATGTGCACTACCTTTGCAAAGTAAACTCCATCTTCCTTTAGCGCCTCTTTGAAGTTCTCTTGCGAGATCCAGGAGCAACGCTTTCAGAGCACGAATGTCCATCTAATGCGTATACAACCGAGGAGCCGGAGCCGAAAGCTTGTGATTTTCATCACCAATCACCAGTGAGCTCTGCAGCAGTGTCACCATCATGTCAGTCCACTCTAGCTTTCCTGCCCTATGATGTGGAAGGAATGCTCTCAGTGTGAACATACAGCACCAGCTTCTACTGCGGAGGAGCCAGATCAGAAAGCTGCTGTTGAGCAGCCGGCTATACACTATGAGCTCTGCAAGGGTACTAACAACATCACAATCAGCCTTCCCTTTTTTAATTAAAATGCTGTTTCTCATAATCTCTTTCTGGCACCGTCCCTAAGGTGTCCAATTCACAAAGTGAAGTTTCCATCGCCTGCTCCCACAGTGTAGGTGTAATGACTGAAATTTCCTGCTGGCAGTCACCTCCACACAGGGAGCTCTGCTCTAGTGCCAGCAACATGGAAATGTGCACTCCCTTTGCAATGTAAAGTCCATCTTCCTACAGTGATATTGGCTGTGGCCCATGGCCTTGAGCAGGTCAGTGTCATGGGTATGGCCATGGGGCTTTAAGGATCCCTTTGGTGGTCCTGGGGTCCTCAAGAGTCCTGGGAGGGATCTGTGTCAGTGATGATAGATAATGCTCCTTATTGAAACATGCAAAAATTAAGTAGCACTCTTCAGCTTCTGGTGCCCCACCACTGGAAAGGCCAGGGTGGACACCTGAGCCATGGAGTACATTGTGGAATAGGTGGGAAACCTGCACTCAGGTGAGGCCGGAGCCATGGAGTGAAAATTATCCTCTATCCCTGCTCTCACAGCGGAAGTGCCAGGACAGAAAGCTGGTGCTGGCAATCCCCTACACAAAGGTATCTGTGGTGTAGTGCCAGCAGCATGGCAATGTGCACTGCCTTTGCAGTGTTAAAGTCCATCTTCCTACAGTGCTTCTTTGGTGTTCCCTCTTGATATCCAGGAGCAATGCTCACAGACTGCGAACGTCCAGCAAATGCATATGCAGCTGAGGAGCATGAGCTTTCCCTAAATCCCAAAGCTGGACTTCGCAAAATGTTTTATTTCCTTACCTTTTTAAATGACACTTCTTTGAGATTTTTATGTCAGCGTTTCCAGTGGGGTTTTTCTGTTTCTTTTTCTACATGGCTACTTCAAAACGTTGCTGATGTTGGGCATAAAGAATCTATAAAGTAACTGCACACAGAGCTGTCTCCTGAATGTGAAGACATGCTTTATTTTGGAGAAGTGAACATATACTGTGAAATTATAGGCATTTTGGATGGATTTCAAGCACAGGAATTCTTGGAAGCTGCTCACCACAATGGCTCACTAGCAACCAGGGCAGTTGACTTGGCAAATGAAACTTTCGTAACAAATGCTGGTCAATCTAGCAGATTACCTTGATGCTTAAACCTTTCATGGGCAGGGAATCCTGGCAAGTTGCCAAGTGTCAATAGCACAGCGTGGCTTGACCTGCATCATTGCTGACTCTGCTCACTGAGCTCTTGGTTAAATAAGTCACAAGAGGCACTGTGTGCCATTCGCATTTTTGGGTACAAGATGGGCTTCCCCAGCCACCCTGCCATGGCTGTCACGGCCAGGAACTGGGTTGACTACTGTGGGGGCCACAGTGTTGATACCACCACCTCCATTGTGGTCCACTTCCTGCTCCCCACAGATGCCCCACAAACAGCATCGCAGCAGAACTGGACCATGATACCTTTATGGGGAGAGGCTGCCACAGCTGCCTGGTGCAGAGAGCTCACGAGCGACTTGGAGCTTTTGCACACAGGTAGGGAGCTCAAGGGTGATGGGCCATAATGCCTTTCAGAGCCCAGAAGAAGGTGCCGATGGGCAGGCGGGAGGTACCAGAGGGGTCAGGAGGGACTGGCTCTCTAACAACCCCCATGCTGTGCCCAGTAGGCTTCTAGGGCATGTAGTGGCAATCCAGGGATCCTGTTAGGGTCGCATGGGCTCCAGCCCTCTCCTCAGCTGGCTCTAGGAGCAGGTGGGCAGTCACCTGCTGAGCTGAACACTTCCCTCATAGCTGGCAGTACAGCCCAGGCACAAGGATTTCCCTTCTGGGGTGCGAGGAAAGAGGACCACAGGCATGGGGCTTTTCCCAGCACCTTCTACTGTTGATGGGCAGGCTGGAGGGTGGGTGGTGCTGTTTGTAGCAGGGTCACACAGCAAGAAAGAATGCCCATGTAAGACTTGCCGCCTGTCCCAAGGCTTGAAGATGCAGAGACAGGTGCACCCTGGCGTGCACTTGCAGGTCTAGAGCAGCATCTGCAATGTCACCAAGCTGCCTGCACTGCCAGTGGCCGCCTCCAGGTCTTCTCTGTGAGGCAGAGTATATGCTACAGGCCTTGTGGGCATTGGCCACTGAGAGCTTGTGTCACCTGCTTGGGGCATCCTCAATGACTGCAAACAGTACTGACAGCTGAGAGATGGGGGTTTGCACCGCACAGCCCCACATCCCATGACATTGTTCTGGAGTCCTCAGTCCAGGTGCTGGCACCAAGGCTCCTAAGTTGCATTGTAGCCACAAGCAGAGAAGCTGGCTAGCAGCTGCTGGCACAGGGGCACCTTGCTCACACCAGTGGTCTGGTCTCACCAGCAAGAACAAGCCTGGTGCCACGGGAGGACCCAAGGATATTTGAAATTGCTGCCATGCAGATTCAGTCACAGGAGCTGTAGGATGATGAACCATACAAAGACCTGGCAGCAGAGGTCCTCTCCTGCCTGGAGGAAGATGTGTCCACCCGCACCATCTGTGTTTGCCCCAGTGTGCCAAGAGTCAGGCAGGAACCTGATGCAGGTCCTCAGAAGGCACCCAGCTCAGCAGGCAGCATGGCCAGAGACACTGCAGGAGAGGCAGACGGCAACTCGAAAAGCACGTCTCCTGCCCTGGCAGCAAACTCTGTTGCACAGCCAGCAGCTTGTTCCCTGACCGCACGTGAGGCACAGGGGGACTGTCCCTATAGCAGTGCAGAGGATGCAAAAGTTTCTGCTTCTGCCTTGCCTGCAGCCCTCATGGAGGAGGCTGGCACAGCATGCATGGAGGTGGACTGTGCCCAGGTCACCAAACCCCAGGAGAAGCCCTTCTTGGCCTGGAGTCTTGCAGGCGCTCGCTCAGAGACTGACCAGTCCCTTGCCTCCAGCTCAGCTTGCACCACCGGCAGAGGTATCCTCCCTCTCTGCCCGGCTCACAGGCGATGGCGCTGCATGGTCAGGAGGTGCCGCCGGGTTCTGCGCTGGGCATTTCCCTGGTGCTGCCACAGGGGATCAGTGAAGCAGAGAATCAAACTCAGCGACCAATGAGACTGTTTAGCCGGTGATCTTTTATTGCAGTGCTGGGGTTGCACCTGGCTTTCTCCTGGTAAGTGATCCCAAGTAATAGCCTTTTATTATATAGTTTATATTTTCTTAATACATGTACAGAAACTTTCAGAGAATCAGATAGCATGCCTCACCCTCCCTATTTCACGGTCTCTGCTGCCATCTATTGACCTACAAATTTCTTTTTGTCTAGGGAAAAATACTTCTAATCAAACCTACAGTGCCTTTGGAAAGCGGAATAATGTTCTAATATGTATATAAGGAAGAAAAATGTCCAATATGAAAGCAGCTGTGATCTCTAACACACATTGCAAACTCACATGAAGCATTGCAATTAATAACTTTATCAAACTGCTGCATTAAAATTGCTATAAATTATTTACTCAATTTCATTAACAAAAGAGAGTTTGTGCAACACACAGCTGAAATACCTCTGAGAAAAATAGACCATGCTGTGTCTGGTCACAGGGCCAATGAACCCATTTAAAGAGGAAGGGAAAAAAGTAGAAAGTAAGGAGAAAGTGTTGTGATTGAGCCTGGGAATCTTACAGATGGCAAGTGATCACATTTCAAAAAGGCTGTGATACAGAAACCGTTATTAAGCAATGCCTATGTGGCATCAAGACACCTTAGGAGCAAGCAACCTGGAATTAGAATTCTGAGAAAGAACTTTAAACACAGAGTACATCGTGCACTTTATTTTTTTATTTTTTACTCTGTTATTTACAGATTTATTGTCATTTTTTTCCTGCTACTTGTCAGCTACCTTTGGAAGAACCTACACTGTCATCGAGCACCATGGAGGTCACTCCCACACATCTGACCACCTCTTCACTTGATTCACAGGAGTGTTGCTAGACATACACTGAAAGCTAAAGTGAACAATTCGTTCATTTCTAAGACAGATGTCTGTTACAAAATGCTCTTGAACTCTGGAAGCTACAAGAAGCTAACTACATTTTATGGTAATAATATGACTTCCAGAACAGCAGTTCTACACTTTAATTAGGTCTTAGGAAAAGGTAGGCATTGTTCAGAATAAGTCAGCAATCTGAAACATTGGCAATAATTTTATACATGGTGTTGGTAAGGGAAAGACTATGATGGAAACTCATAAATTCAGAAGAAAAAAGGTTACTTACAAAGTCTCATAAGTAGAATAAAGAATGTATGTTTTCTGATTCTGGCTACAGAAACTGTGAAAGAACCTTGACAAGGAAGCAAACCAAAATTATTAAATTTGCTAGAGGTTATCCAATACACTACACACTTTCCACTTGAATAAAGCAAAGCAGCCTCCAAGACAGCTGCTAGGAAAATACCAATTGCTAGTTGCTCTGGTTTTCATACAAATATCTAAACCCACGTCTTTAATTTAGAGTCACTGTACACTAACAAATAGGAAGACATCCCCAATAATTATATAAGGCAAAGAAGAGACAAAAGAAGGGAAAACTTAGATAGTCCAAGTTATAGGCAGCATACAGAAGCTGAGAAAGATTGATGGCCCTATTTCCAAAAGTGCTTATTTGCCAAAATGAAAACCACATCTGCCTCCTTAGATGTCCAAAGAACTAAGGGTTACTAAGCCTCTCT
>JANEXQ010052911.1:0-17568 GCA_026283885.1 Poicephalus gulielmi | reverse complement strand
GGGGCGAATTCCGGACACACACACCCCCCCCCCGACCCGTCAAAACCCCCCCAAACGGTTCCCAAGTGTTTGGGAACCCCCCAAGCCCTCCCACAAGTGTTTGGGGTCCCCCCATCCCAAATAACACCAGGAGGCGTTTATTCACTTTTCAGCTTTATTCCTGTTTTATGTAGCTGCAAACCAGTTTAATTGAGGTGGAGTGGCTGCACTGGGCCCGGCCCACACTCCAGGATTGACCTAAGCCCCTCACAAAGGTGAGACCCACATGACATGACATGACTCCCACACTGCCCCATGGCGACACAGTGACACCGCATAGATATTCCACAGCGACCCATAGACATGCCCCCACAGTTCCATAGTGTCCTATAGACCCTCAAGACGTGTCCCACAGCTTTTATTGACTCCTGGTGTCATAATATCACCAGGACCACAATGACATCATCAGCACCATCAGTGACACAGCACTCCATAGGGCCCCCAAGTGCCCTATAGGGCACCCACTTGCCTCCTGAATCCCGTAAGTGCCCCAGCACCAGTTGATCTTTTTATTCACTTTCATTCTTTATTTTTTTAACTTTCATTCACTTACATTTGAATTTTATTCAGGCTTGTCCGCTTTTATTCGTTTTTATTTGTTTTGCTCATGTTTTGCCCAAGTTTTGCTCACTTCAGATTTGATTTAGTCACTTTTAGTAACTATTTTTTTTTTGTAGAAACCCTATAGTGACCCAGAGCAACACATGGACTCCTCATAGAGCCCCAGTAGATCACCTATAGGCCCCCTGAGCCTAATAGACTCCCTATAGATATCCCATAGGGTCCCACAGCTAGCCATAGACACCCCACAGCAACTCTTGATGAACCTGCAGTGATCCATAGACAGCCCATAGCCATCCACAGCACACCATGGACAACCCATAGTCATCCACAGCATCCCATGGGCACCCTATAGACATCCCATAGAGACCCACAGTGACCAATACACAACCCACAGCAACCCCTGAAGTGACTCACAGATGCCCCATAGAGACCAGTAGATCCCCTTGTATCTTTTCACCTTTGGGGAAGTGAAAAACGAAACACAGGGAACATGTTATTAAGCTCAATTAATTTTTGAAGGATTTTCTGATGGTATCTGCGTGAATTATGGGCCAAAGCATCAGTTTCCATAGGTAATTTTTGTTCTACAGTTAACTTTCTGATAATAGTAATTTTTTGTCTCCCTCAATACCTATTCTCAGCTCAAGGTATCAATGCTTATGGAAATACCTCAGTGGTACAGGTAGGTAATGTTTCAGGCTATATTGCTGCACTAGACCCACCAACAATTATCAGCTCTTTGTCTGGGTTGCTGTACAAATTTAGCTGTAGCTATCCACTGGAGCACTTGGTTAACAATACCCAGCTTGCTTCCTAAGTGTGCTTTTTATTTCCATGTGTTTCATTCCCGTGTTTGTGTAAGCCCATGTGTATGCGTACACATGCACATAAGCTTAAATATATGCATGCCATAGCAGTATTGTCAACACAGTAATTTTTAGCTGTGCAAGAGTAAAGAGGAAGGAAAAAGCACTAAAGAAGAGGTGATACAAAGGAAAAGAAAATGCTGTAACATCATTTTATGAGATAACATAGTTTATGAAGAGCTGCCTTCATGAAGAGAGCCTTAAATAACGTAAAGCTTCCTTTAAAACTTGGGTTGTCTGACGACAAAATGGAGACACCAAAAAAAATTGAAATTCTTGAGGTAATAGTTTGTAAGCATGTGAATATGGAGTTCAAAATAAAATATTTCCATGACTGAGCCTTGTACATCATGATCCTTTTGTCATTTTGCCTTTCTGCTAGTTATTTTTCTGATTTGTGTTTTCAACACTATCCATTGCTTTCTTCATAGTTAAGGTTCTGTCAGTGCTTCAGCTATAAGTTTCTATTTCTGAAGTTTACAACCCAAATGCATAAATTACCTTCTTGTGATATGACTCATTGGCTTTTTTTAATGATAAAAAACAATGTAGTACTTAAACACACGCAAAGATATCTTCGTGATGGTTTTTGGTTTCTGCTTCTGCTGTAGGTCATCAGCTGCTCTTTTGTGAGAAAGAACAACGGTACATTTATCAGCACTTTGAATTTGTTTCTTTACAATGTGAGTATAAAACACAGTCGTATGACCTGAACTAAAATTGTCTCTGCAGTATGTGGGTACAAGCCAGATTAGCAGAGCAAAGTATAGATTCCTCTTTATTATTTACTATTCCCTTCTCACCACTCCTATGAACCAGGCTTTTCATCCAGGCACCTTTCATCTCTGAGTTCCCTTGTCCTTTTTGTTTGCATGCACCTGTTATTCTGTATTTATATGGCTGGTCTTTGGGGACAGACAGAGCCTTTTTGTCCTATATTTATACAGTTTCTCAGTTTAGAGCTCTGGCTTTCAGGTTGTAGTACCACATGACTTATCAATTGTAGTAATAACAATCATGCTCCAGAGTGCATACTTGTTTGCATTTATTATGTGTGTGTGTGTGCGTAAATATTACTATATATGCCTGTCTGTGTATGTGTACGTTGTATTAGAACAGTGAGTACTCTGTAGAATTCTGTAAAAATATTCCAGACCTGTTCCATCCACAATCAACTGTAGCACTCTTGCTGGGGTATTTTTATATTCAAGCCACATCAGAGTGTTTTGATTACCTGTAATTGAATTGAGGGACGTGGAATTTGTTCAAAATCTGTAGCCCACTGCACTTGTGACCTTATTGCATGGACTTTCAAGATGAGCTAATAATTTTAACAGTTTTTAACTAACACTATTTCCATATGTTTTAGGTAATTTAACTTGGGCATGCATTATTGTAAAAGCTTTTATTACATAAATATGAATGGGGACAGTAAAACATGAAAAATGCTTAGACCTTTACTTAACATCCACAAAATTATATTTTTATGTTGATTAAAATTTTTATTCATCCATTTTAAATACGTGATTTAAATATTAATTTTTCAATCAAGCAACATTTTTGCAAATTATGAATCTGATTTTTTTGCATTATTATTCATGCCATCATGATGCTGAGTTGTAAGTCATGCAACTGATTTAAAAGTCTATGTTTTATGCTTTGAACATAATGAGCTAAAAATATTGTAACTGGACATTTTCCAACAGCATGCTTAAAAAAATTATGTTTATTTGACAGAGCAGAGCTACAAATAACATATAATCTGTTAATATGAAGATTATAATTCTCTCCCTTTTAAATAAACCTGTGATCAAAAAGATAGAGCAGGCTGAGGATAGCTAAATTTCTCAGGGTGAGCATTGACTACCACATACTTGCTATCTTTCAGGGCCCAACTCTGTAAACAGTGAGGTATAAATGTGGTTGATGCTCATACTGAGCACATTTTTTCCTCAAATACCAGATGCCAAGAGGGGCTTTCATCTTCCCTAACCCATCGAGTTTACAAGTTGATCATGACCAGTGCTGTCTTACCCTTCTGATTTCAGTCATATTACTTGGTCTAGTGAGTAGTAGTAGCATGAAAAATAGTGCTAAGTCTGGTATGTTCAAGTGATGGATATCCCCTTCTGGTTCACATCCTGGGGCTTGCTGTATACACAGACAGCTTGTGCTTTGTTTATAGCCCATCTGATTGTGAGTGTTTCTTTGGACAGCCATGGTCTTGTGAGCTCTGATTCTGTGGCCTCACTTGGCCCCTGTTAGGGAGTCGTGTATTTGGGAGGGACCTCAAGGCTTTTGTCCACCCTTAGTATTGGTGAGGGGCTGTGTACAGATTTGGCTGTTGACAGAGAGCAGCATACTTTCAAACTTTAGCTGGAGTATTATTTCCTAACATTGCCTCTTCATCTCTGTGCTCACTTTCATCCTCCCTCACAAGATGAAGTTTACTTTTTTTTTGTGGGGTTAGCACGTTATCGTTAGGAAAGACAAAAGGAGACATGATAGTCTCAGAGTTTAATAGCAAAATGCTTATTGGGCTTCCACAGAGCTATGTGCTTTCAGGCTTTCCTGTAAATGTCTAACTGAATAAAACCTACTCTTTAAGAAAAACAGAACAACTGTGGAATGTGAGAGTGAGGGTCTTGCTGCGCACTTTTTAATCAGTTGCAAAACGTGACAGAGCTACCCATTAGACAAATGTAAAATTAATTTTAAAGAAGGGAAACTTACCTGAATTTACTTGAATGGTTCGCAAAGGACTTGCTGGTGTATGTCGCAGAGGTGTCCTGTGTGTACATGTGTACTTCCCAAGGCCCCTGGTGCTGCAGAGATTTAATATTGGGCATGCTGTGTATTTTGGTATTGTCCTCTTTGGAAAACAGGTGATTTTTGTGCTTTATCCTTCTTGTTGCTGTCAGCTGCTGGTCTTGGTCTTGCCTGCCACACTGAACGTGGTCCAAATTCTGCTTATAACAAAACTTTTTGTATGTATTGAGTGTTTTGACCGCTGACAAGGTCTCAACGTGCTGAGTCCCTGTGCTTTCTGGGTTAGCAACTAATCTGATGTAGGTGATGTTACCAGGAACTGCATTTTGATATGCTGAATTAACAACTGTTCCCCAGATACTCTTTGTAGCTTTGTTGCTGTGTTGGCGTTAATGGTTCAGGCTTTGAACAAAAAGCCAGTAGAACAGCTATATCCATGTAGTAGCATATGGGGAAATCCCAACTTTTATGTTATAAAAGGCTTTCTTGAAACAACTTCTTTAACTACTGGAATTTAAATGAAAATGTTTACTTATAGTCTTCAACAAGCCAACTTCCATCAAAACTACACTTTGCACAATGGAATGTGTCTGTTCTCCCAGACTACAGCTTAAGATGTATAAAGTCTGGTGACATTGTTATCTCCTGGGGCACTGTGACAACCTAGTCAAGCTCCTCCTTTAGAAAACTACAGTAGTTGCTGTTTGCCTATAGGTGCTGGGAGGCTTAATGGTTGATACATTTTCTGTAATCACTGATCCAATCACTTCATAAAATCATAAGCAGGTTCCCCAAAATAGTGGCATAGGTTAAGTGTCGTTCATCTTTACAAACTTGCAGCCAAATGCTCTGGCGCTGTTTTTTACTTCTTCCCTTACAGAGGACAAAGTAAATGACTGTCCCACATAGAAAGGTCAGAAAAATTAGGTGGGAGTTCAGTCTGTGGCTGCAGGTGAGTTGTTACAGTGGGATTTCTGGTACACTGAGGCAATGTTTGTTTTTCAGGATTCAACCTACAGCCAGCAGCTCCTTATTCTAAGTACAGGTTTACCTTTGAAAACCAAAATATATGCAGCTGTAAGAGCAACTAACCTTGATGGCAGGTACCATGAATGATGTTATTTCTTGTTTTGCTTGCTATTCAGCTCTGATTTAGAAGCAACTGTCTTTCCTCCTAGCCTTTTATATGTCAAAATATTGGTTGGTGTTTGGTAATCACTGCCCTCACGTCTAGGGTATCAGGTCCTTGATGGTGAATTGAATGCATATCTTGCTGCTGTCGTCATGATGAAAGCTCTCCTGAATTATACTTTAAATGCTATATTGCTCTTATTTAAGAAAGGGCCTCTGTAAGATCAAGTGAGAAACTCCAGGGCTTTTAAAAGTAGGATGGTTTTGATTTCTAGTCATATGCAACCATGACTTCTGAGAGGAAGTTCACAACCTGTGTTGGTATGGCAGCTGACTTGCATGAAACCAAATGATTTGATGTGTACAATTCTGCTGCTATACTGTGCTGTTTAGTTTTTTAAGTAGTGGGAAGAAACAGGTGATGTGTTGGAAATGTAGGATGACTTGTATGTGACCTGTTAAATACAGTGGCTCAGCTTCAGTGTAGCAGCCTGCATTATCAGTTTGTACAGTTTCCTTGCTGTCTCTTAATCTTATCTCATTCACTCTCCACCCCTACTCTTACGTTGCCAATTCACCTCATCTATCACTTTGCTTCTTGTGCATGTGGAATATTTTGATGGACTACTGTTACACCACACCATCTGGTAATCCTAGCAATGATCTTTGATAGGATCTTTTTTTCAGGTATGTCCTGTGCACACCCAGTATCTTGTGGGGCTTTCCTTTAAAATACAGTTATAAATCTCCCCAATAGCAGTGTTCTAACTGCCTGGAAAGTCTAAGCAATGTTAGCAGGGAGGACCAAGGCTAGGCTTACTGATAATATGTCAGGACTTAGGTGGCTTGTGAACATAAATATAGAAGCAAGTGCAAAGTCGTAAGAATTACGAAGGTAGAGAAGCATATATCCAAAATGGCTCTACTAGAGATACCATAAACATACAAACTGAATAGCTAAACTGGCCTTTATTTTACTAAAGGTACCATTGTGGTGAATGACAGTGATATAAACCATTATAGACTCCAGTTCAGGAAAGCAGTTAAGCAAATAACTAAAGATAGATAGGTGCTTCTGCTTCTACTCCTAGCAATAACATTTGTTTGAATTGGAACTTTGAAAAACATCTTGGCATATCTCAGATTAAATCTTAGCAGTGACGATTGCTGGAGAGGGATCTTCGTTTGAAGTTGCCTGGCTACACTGGTTAGCATACCTGATTACTCTTTGCTTCAGGTCTCAAGTTTCTCTGGGCATTTGAATAAAATGGTACCTTGGTTATAGCAGCGGTGTTGCAAAACAAAACATTGTTTTTGTAGAAATGCGTTTCAGCACAGGACTCTGCAGCCTAACAGGCAGTTTGTGGCTTCCCATGTTTCACATTTAGGGTGCTGTGTTCTTTTCTGAGGAGCTGAAGCACTGAACTTATTGCTTAAGTTACCTTATTCTCAGTTAAGAGCTTCAAAATGCTAATGCAGCTGCTTATCCTAGTTTTAATCTTCTCTACAAAAACTAGCTGTGACAAGGACCCACAGACAACTATAATGGAAAATGGAAAGAGCCAAATGGGCTGATTTTCCTTTGAGGTGTTTCTCTTTGTGAAGCACAGGAACCAGAAGATGTCTATGGTCTTCCTTCACTGGGCGGCAAAGCTGTGCAGAGCAGATGACTGTCCCTTTCTTGTGCCAGTAAGTTTCAGTGGATGGAAGCTGCTGTTAATTATCTGGGTATAAACTAGGCACACTGGTGTTATTTTGCATACAAATGCTATCTAAGTTTGGATGGCACAGAATTAAGGTGACTTGTAGTCACAGTGTTTTTGTGTCTGAAGAAATGTAAAATAACTGATGAATAGGGCAGTGTTTGTTGTCATCCAGACAGAATGATAGTAGACCTGCAAAATGCAGGTTGTTGAACACATGAGAAATGACCTGTTTGCCTTTTGGTCCTTAAACTCTGAGGTAGCTTCACAGCTGATATTTTTAGTATAGCATCTAAGAAACAAAATATCCACAATTACAGTGGATGAATAGAAATACCTTAGAATGAAACTTATGGAAAACTTAAAATTATAGTAAAGTGCCATTATACCAGCAAGGAAAATTTGAATATTTCTGATAGAGGGGGAAAAAAGAATTACATTCCCTATAGTTAATTACCACCCTCGCTATAGTTTGGGAACTGCTGTTTTGTTGAAGTTCATGAGGTTGCGCCACTCAGAAATAATTTCACTTTAGGGGTATAAGGAACAATAAATATAGTTTGGAAACTGAAACATCTAAATAAACACATAAACACAGAATATTCTGTGATGTCTTCAGAATGCAGTATCGTTTCCTTTTTAATGACTTCCCATTTAGAATTTTAAAATGCTATCAGCTCAGCATACTTCTAACATTTTGTACAGCGTTTTATATTTTCATATTACATTTTAAAATAACCTTTTGCATTGAACTGATGCGCTGAGTTTTTCTAAGTTCTTTCACAGGAGGCTGAAACAAGAGAGATGTTCTTGGTTGAAGCATACTTGAGTCCCCAAGATAAGGGTAGATAAGTTAGAGATGGAAAAGGTGGATTCCAGATGACAGAATGCTGGGGATTGTTTTAATATGAGTTATTGCTACTTAGAACAAAGAATTTTCCATAGAAAATGTGCAGACTTTAACTCAAGAAGCTTGCTGGGATAGGGATTGTAGCATGTTGGCTATCCCCTAGTCAAACAAAACATGTTTGTTGGGGAAAACTGTCTGTAAACAAAGCTTTGAGAAATTAACTACAGAAAATTTAATATAAGATGGATCTTGTGTGCACAAGCAATGTAGCTCTGTAAATACAGTAAGGCAAAATTCAAGAGGAAGCCAGGCATTTATAAGATACACTTCCAGGCAATATTGTAGCTGTTTATATTGCAAAATTATTTAATGCAAGCTAAGAAATAAAATCAAAGTTGTATTATTGCTTATAAAAGAGTTTACATTAAAGCAGGAAGCACAGAAGGGCAATCGTTCCATTCCACTCTGATACTGTGATTGTTTTTATTAACTGCTCAGATTTGCAGTAACAGAAAAAGAAGAGATGCTGGTGGGAGGACAACTGGGACCCCTCAGAGCACCTCTGCCAACGCTGTAATCTCTGCTGGCCCCAGCATTATGAGGAGTGGCAGGAACGAACAAACTTTTCTTATAGACTGCAGAAACTCCAAAAACCTGGAGAAATATTTTGCAGTTTAATATAAATTTTCGGTGACTTATGGAAAGGGTGGATTCTCCGTGAGATTGCTGCGTTATTTTTTTTTTACCTTACAGTTGGAGTTTTTGGTAAAATATTTGAGCTAATATTTCTGTTTGGCTCTCACGTGCTTCCTTTACCACAGTAAAATCACTGTGGGGTACTGTTATGCACATAAGGCCATTATAAAAGCCCAAACTCGGTGGGTTGATGACTTTTCTGTCAGATTTCACTGCTGATAATGGAATTTAAGGTACTGTGTTCAGTGTTGCAATTTAATTTGGACAGCTAATGAGTATTCACTGCCCCTTTCTATTCACCGTTTTTCCAGCTTCACCTCTGGGTTTTTATCTAAATGTTGCATAAAACTAATACATGCCATGCTTCGCCTTCAGCTATAAGGAAGAAATAGGACAAACACATTGTAAATTCTAAACAGAATGAGCCAAAACCTACCGTTTTAAATCCCATGGCTTCCGTTTTTATTGCCAAGGCATTGTTTGCTTTAACAAAAGGCAGCTTTAAATGCAACCTGCAGGCTCCGAAAAGATTTTGAGACTGGTGTTGACAAAATAATAAAATATTTGATAAAATTTAATAAATTATGTTTACAGATATTTATAGGTAGTTGCACTTAAGCAACTGATTTCAGCAGTCTTAGATTCAGGTAGCTGAGAGCAGGACCGAATTCCATCTGAAATAATTAGATAGAAATAATTTAAACACTTGAGCAATAAAATCCTTTACATGCAAAGTGATTGTGCCCACATATACAAAGAGAACAACTGACCTTTCGGAATAGGGAACCATCTTAGCAAAAGGCCATATTTCAAACAAATACCCTCTGTTATAAGCAACATTTCTGCAATGAAAATAAGTGTGGGGGGTTTATGCATTATATGTAGTCCCAACTGAGTTGCTGCCATCTGATTGGTTGAGAAAAAGTGAAAAGAACTAACTTCAGAGTTGCATGCCTGATTACTTATGGGAAATGAATGACAGATTTGCTCAAACATGTATGCTACAGAAATGTTGCCTTGGGCAAGGAATGGAAACTAGATAAAACTTGTTATATGAGCATCACTATTAGTTTATATAGCTTATAATTCAAATGCTGTGAATTCTATTCTTACAACTGAAAAAAAAAAAGGTACTTATCAATTACCTTTAAATACTGTGTAACTTCAAACAAAAATCTGTCCATGGCCTTTAATGACCCCAAAGAAAGGTAAATGATTTTATAATTTCATTACAACTGTTGAGGGCCTTTTAAATGAAAACATGAATAAGGCTGGAAAAGGAAAATAATTTTTTTAGGTGTCATCTACTTGAGGTATGTGGCTAAAGCTTTTTAGGTTAAACATATTTTTAGATTAAGCATCACCATGTTATGCTTTTGGAGCATCCCACTCCTGCTATAAGGAGGATGTTTTGATGGGAAGTACTCTGGGATTCAGTTCTGAATTGTATCACAAAGTTCCTGAGTGGCACTGTGCAAGTCCCTTAATCTGCCTAGTGCTTCACTTTTCCTTCTGGAGCAAAAAGAGGGAATTAGTATTTCCTCCCATTGTCCCTTCCCATTGTGAAAACAAGCACATTAAAAATGCGAGGTTCATGAATTCTATAGTCAAAAAAAGAAAAGGGGAAAGTCACGAGAGAACTTGAGCAGAATGCTCTGATTTTGGATGAGGAGGGCTAGATTACTCTGGTGCAGTGCTGAATGGAGATGCTTATACTATTTTCAAGGCCAGCTTTAGTACAGATATATTTGTACAGAGCCCATCAAAGCTGCTGCACCTGACTCACCGTGGTACACGTGTGCAAGTGTTAAGTCTGCAGTTGCATGGGCTCTCCACTTCCCTCATAGGTTGGCTCTGCATCTGCCTGGGGCTGGTCTCATGCACATCAGTGTCTGCCGAGGCACCTCAGGTTAGCCAAGTCTCACCATTATTAGTCACCAGTTGTTCTGGTAGCAGAGCTGTTCATGCAATTACTTTGACAGGAACTGAATAGTGCTGCTGCAGATGAGTAATGGTGGTCCTCCTGTGTATTTCTGAACTCTTGTTTTTAATATTTTGTTCTTTTCAGAGAAACTGCATTCTTGTTTTTTAATCTGAAATAAGACATTACAGGACACATACACAGCAGAAAATGTTTTGGTCTCTGTGTATAAAAGCAAAGCGGGTACCTACTTGTGAAAATGAAATTGTATAGCTTTTGATGGATGTGTCACTTAAACTTTAAAGGCAGCTGCTCAAAACAATTGTATATGTGAGTCGTGCTTACAAGCTGCACAAAAAAAGTAGAAATAGCAACAAGAAATGTAATTCTGAGATGAGCAATGGCAAGTAAGTAAACACTGAAGACAAGATATAGATGTTTCCCTGAATATAATGCTGCTGTATAACTGTCAAAAGAAAAAGGAGAATGGAGAAAGGGCATTTCTGTAATTACTTGTGGTCCATCCACTTGTGTAACCACTTGTGATGTATTTTCCCTTGAAAAACTTGGGTTAACCTTTGTCCTATCCAGGTCATCATGTAATCTGATTTTAACAGTGCGTGTAATATTTTGCTTGATGGTTTTGCTTATGGTCCCTCAGTTTTTATTAAGGGTCAAAATAGAACTGGCCACCTTTTCAATTAAGAGGTTCCTGCATTAAATGTTTTCTGTTGGTTTGGGTTTTTTTTCCCCATTGTTAGGTTTGGGGTTTTTTTGGGTGGTTGTCCTTTTGTGGTTTTTTCTCTCTGCAGACTATTAAGTAACTTCACCTGGGTGTGCTTGCATTACAAACAAAGCAATTCCAGGTAATTGGTGGTATTGTCCTTATTCTACCAGAGGTGTTAAGAGCTATTAGTCAGTGCTGCAAGTATAGCTGATGTGTCTGGAAAATAAAGCTAGGACTATTGGCTTTCGTGTTGGACGGAGGGGTGCAGGTAGGCAGAGGTGTTTGTAAAATATAATGCATCCCATTTTTGTTTTATGTAGATGCGGCACCAACCAGCACTTAATAACTTGGTAAGTTAACCAGACTTCAAGAAACATGAAAGAGGGTTTATGAGTGAAACAAAACTGAGGAGATGAACCATTTTGATTGAGCTCTATGCACTCAGCTGGAATGTTTTTCTTTTTGGCTTTTTTTTTGTGTGTGTGTCAGTTAAGTGAGTCAATACTGATGTGCTGTAAAGAAGTCAATTGGTCAATCTGGAATGCTCAGTTTAATTTGTGTATGCAGCCCCACCAACATAGGAATTTGTAATTCCTGTGATGGAATTGAAATGAAAATCCACTGCTATGACATATAAGGGTGAGAGAACATTGCAACTGCCAGGTGGAATATCAGACTGAAACAGTAAAATTTGCTCATCTCATGCAGAAGTGGAGCAGCAAACTGGTTATTATGGTGCAGTCCAGCTCAGCTTAGAGCTCAAAGTCAGAAAAGCTCTGCTTTGGCTTCTGTTTGCCTAGCATTTAACCATATAGAGAACCTATGGAAAAGCTTGGTTGCAACTTGTGGTCTGCTAGGGCAATCAAGGAAATAGGCTGTGAGGGAGATCAGGTCTTTTAAGTTTTAGGTTGCTGCTTCTTTGGTCACTTGGAGGACTAGTTTCAGCCTGTTACTATTCTCTGCTGGTAACAAGGAGCAGCTGATGACTAAGAAAAGATAGTCAAGGTAACCAGGTGGTCCACTGGGCCGTTCCACCTTTCACTTGTTAGTGACAGGACTATATGACTCCCTATAATGAGCTGCTCTGTGGTGTGTTCCTACCCATGGATATCATTAAAATAATAAACCCCAAATTACTCATTTGCTGCACACAGCTTGCTGTGTTAATAGCTGCTACCTTTCCTTCCCATCATCCTTGATGATGCTGAGGGCAGGTGGCTATTTCTGGGAGGAGCAGTCTGGTTTCCCATGGAGAAGCTGAGTTGTTGTTTCATCTCACTCTCCATCACTGGCAATGGCAAACAAGGCTCTCAGGTAAATGCACATTGGTGCTTTGGGTAGCACCTGCCACTCAAATGTGGGTGTGTTTTTCTCCTCCTGCTGGAAAAGATGGTACAGGCTGTGTTTGTGTTGTGTGTTCCAATATCCTGGGATTGGTTCATAGCCTGTTGAGCTGTGCTAGATAGTAAATATGTTACCTCTTCTGAGAATTGATAAATGTGTTTGAAAGTCTTCTGTGAAGGTATACTAATAAACCTGAAGTATCTCAGATATGTGGTGCTAGATATGTTTGCTAAGGGTTTCTATACACTTTGAATTGAGATGTGAATATTGATAATCAGGAAAGAAATCTTTTCGTTAACTCGAATAGGCTGCAAATTCTTATACCTCTGTCTTAACAGTTCTTGGACAACAATAGTCTTGCCTTGAATAGCACAGATCAAGGTCAGTCACTAGCATATGAGAGATGTCTTGTAAGTATCCTTACTCTATCCCTCAGTATCATGAATATTGAAAGAACTAATAACTATTTTCAATGTATATGTAGATAAGCTTTATCCAAGTAGACAGGTGCGCATTGTGAAGTACAGTTTTAGTCCCTTCATTGTAATTCTTCTGTATATAGGATGTGGTAACAGAGGGACAAAAGCGTTTGGCACTGCTGACAGATTGTAACCAAACCTTACCTCTGCCTTTTACTTCTCCTTGCAGCTCATCCAGACAGACCTCCTTTCCAGCTGAACTCAATCACCACTGCACTGATTTCAGGCATTGATAACTTAGGAATCACAAGCATTTTCTTTTTTGCGTGTTTCCTAACTCTTCTGCACAGAAGGTGGCATGACAGTTCAGTCTTGAGTGGCATCTGAAACTCGGTTTTCAACTGAAACTGGTGATTTACTTGCACTTCTAGTTTGGGGCTTTCTTGTCCATGAAATATGATTCCATTAAAAAATAATATTGCGGCAATGTTCCAGCTGTATCCAGCTTCTATTCCAGCTATTCTGTATTTTTATTTTGCTAGATGATGTTGTGTGGGTAAGCAGCAGTGGTAGTGGTAACATTCCTAGAAAATTTTCCATGCCCATGGCAGGGGGCTTGGAACTTGATGATCTTAAGGTCCTTTCCAACCCTAACTATTCTATGATTCTATGAAATTATGAGAATCTCAATTGCGTTTGTGATCAGGCCATATAATATCATGCCCGTGGGTGTGCTGACAATAGAACCTGTGTCTTCAGCTTCCCAGTTATGTGTCAAAGCTGAAGATATGGAAAGTGACAACCTTTCCAAGCATGCCGTGCTTACACTAAACCTGACACATTCAGCAACGTCCATAAGTTCATACACACATACTCAGATAAGTATCATTTCTATTTTGTCATGGTATTTTTCACATATCTGAAAAAACATTTGCATCTCAGAAGGACTTGGTTTTTTTCTATCTTTGTTAAAAAAAACAAACCAAAACTTGAGACACGCTTAGAATAAGTGATTTTGCTTATTGTTCATTTGGAAATGTTTTTAGATGTATCTTCCATTGAATTGTGATGATGTCATGTGAAGGACATAATTTGGTTGTGAGTCTTTAAGTCACATAGTTTAAGACGAACTGCAGTTGGTCCCAGGGAATGATACTGCAGTTCCTGAGGGGAAAAAATATTTTTCCAGCAAAATCATTGTGTAAGAATCAGTGAAAACTCTAACTAATGTTTACCATCAGGTTAATTATGCACAGAACTGTCACATCTACAACCTTCAGTCAAATTCTAACCCCAGGCACCGCTCCAGGGGGAAAAGTATTCCTTCCTCTCCCCGGCTCCTTGAACAGGCAAGCTAACACGAACAGGTAATGCCTGGACTTACCTCATACAAAACTGGTTTTGTAGCACAACATGGCAGTTGAGAAAACATCTCATTAATATACTAATTTGTAAGGGCCACTTTTACCCCAGGAGCTTTGCAGGTTTTGGTGAGGCTTTCCTTTCTATATGTAGAGTTGTTAATTATTGTTTATTTCTTTAGCAGATTTCCTGCAGGGGTTAGACTTCTTCACTGCATGGATGAGGGGAAAAGGGCCAACTAGAGGGATAACAGCTCACAAGCAGTACTGTACTATTGACTATAGTTAATCTGATAAACACTAGACTTAACTGAAGTGAGTGCGAATGACCAGGTGCCCTCAAACAGGAGCACAGGGCAGTTGATAGCTATGTAGAATAGACAAAAATGCTGGTACTACAGGCCACTGTAGACACAACATATATTAAGCTGGACTGGATAGACAGTAGGGATTTTGGCCACACGTATGGCAGTTAAATTTCATTTTTCATGTACTGTATACATGTGCCTAGAAACACCTCATTGATATTTATTATCATCCTGTGTTATGTATGTCTGTACTCTCATTGATGTGATGCAACTGGCTAACAATGAAGGCCTTTTGTCTCTCAAGACTGAAGAAAAATGCAGTCTTGTTCTCAATTGTCTCTGCTCCTGCAAAAGCTGTATAGAGGCCTGTTGTTCACAGAGTTCACTGTTCTGTGGTATCCCTTACAACCAAAACTGTGCCTGTTTTCTTTTGGTCTTAATACCTCAGAAACATTTTGCACTTCAGGGGTTAGGCCTGATGACATGTAAAACATGACTGTTTAATTAACTTATTTGAAACATTTCATAACAGATCTGTTGTCTGAACTGGTTTCCTCCCTGTCAAATTTTGCAGTTTTGTATGTGCTTTCAGTGGCCTCATGCTACAAAGATGAAAACTGGACATGCGTTTTTAACTCAGTTTGGTAACAGCTTTCAATATATAGGATAAATTAACATAAGTATAGCTTTACTGGCCTTTAAAGGAGGTCAATACACTCTGGAGTTTTATCCCAGTCTGGAGATAAATAAATTCAGATAATCTATTTTAATTTACTTGTAAAGACAACCACAGAAATTCCTTTAATGTAATTAGTACTTCATAACCAGCAGCTTTAGCTGTAAGTTTCCAGTGATGGAGGTAGCCATTACCATCCTTAGTAAGTTGTTCCAACAGTTAATTGCTGTCTTCACTACTTTTAAAAAGACAACTTCTAATGTGAATGTGCCCAGCTTAATTTGCCAGCCATTAGAAACTGTTGTGTCTTTTTCTGCTACAGTGAGGGCCACCTTTTTTTCTGACACAAATCTCGCATAATTTGGTTAGGACCCCCCCAAAGTCTCCCAAACCAAAACCAACAAACCAAACAAACAAAGAACCAACAACAAAGCAACTAACCAAGGGGAAAAAAACCCCAAAACCACCACAAAAACCAAAACCCCCAAGCAAACCTCAAAACAAAAGGTGCTCATCTTATATGATGCTCATCCTATTGAAATTTCTCTGTATTTCTGGAAATCATTTGTTGCTTATATAGAGAAAAGAAATATACAGCAATTAACAAAAACTTGTTGGCCAAACTAGTTGAGGCTTGGATAGCCTGTTAAAATAAGAGTTGTTACCCAATAATGTAATATGCAAAATGGTTTTCTTATGTTACTTAAAATTTCTTTTGTGATGAACCAAATGATCTTTGTGTAGCATTTCCTTATGTGAAAATTGTTAGGTTTTGTTAACTGAATGAGGTTGTTGCTGTTGCTTCAAGGTTCATGTTGTGCTGATCGTGTATGATAGGCCAATAATGATGCTACACAGTGAGGACATTTTTATTTGTTTATTTTTAATCAGGAAACTGCGTCAGAAATCCAGTCGTGACACAAGGCTAATGTTACAAAGTAGAGCTCTAGGAAGCTATGCTCAAGCATGGTGTGCTCTCTTGGAAAGGCTGTTCTCTTCCATGGACCCTGATTTTGCAAGGCACAGGATGAGCAGTGACCTAGGGTAGTCTCCAGCAATGCATGAAAAGGAAGTTACTGCATAGTGGAACCCTGTCTTCTTTACTGAAGAAGTTACAGTTTCCAGTGAATTAAGTGGTTTAAGAGATGATGATTGCATGATTAAAGTGGTTGAATCTGCTCTGCCAACTTAGTGCTTCTGGTCATGCTGTGTCAGTTTAATCCGGCTGGACATGGCTGTGTTAAACTGACAGGTTGAACTGAGTTCTGTACCTTAATTCTCAACCTTCTCCTCAGATCCTGTCTACTCAAGCCAAAGCCTTGGCATCATTTCTGGTACAGTTTCCCATCACTGTGGGTGTCTGACATTATTCTGACTTTGCCTGCTTCTTTAGGCCTCCTTGGCACTCTAACCTCTGTGCTGTCCCATGACCATAATTCTTGCTGCTCCTGTGCTGGGTGGGCCCCCGCCTTTTCTTGTTATGACCTCAGCCTGCCTTGAGTGCAACTCTTCTGCTTCTGTCTAACCAGCCCAGCTAAACCCTAAGTTGTGACCATGCAGGAGCCATGTCAGTGCTACCCCTGCTGTGTTCTTGGTTCTAAGTGCCAGTGCCCTCCCTCCCTCCTGGGGTGGTTAAGCCAAACTTCTCTTAGGTGGCTGTTACCTTCTCGATGACTTTTTACCTGGGATAGGGCACATGGGACCTCTGGTTGCAGTAATGAAAGTATACAGCGGCTAAGAGTTTAGAAAATGAGCTCATGTTTTGGTAAATGTCAGACTTGCTCTTCTTCTGGGTAAACCTCAAGCAAATAAATCTTGACTTTCAATATATTGCGCATGCTCTGCTGCTCTCCTCAGAGTGGAGAGGAGAAATAATTGCATTAAAAGGAAGCAAAAAATGTTAGGCAAAACCTAATGCTAATAGTTTTGCACTTACCTCATAATTAAAACCAACCTGAAATTATGCGCTTCAGTAGCTTTTTTCATCTCTTCTGTTTTGGACTGGAGTTGTGCAAAAGTATTTCTGGTACACTCTGTCGTGGTTTAGGCCTGCCACACAGCCCACTCACTGCCCCCCCCCTCCTCTCTCGGCTCCCGGAGGGATGGGGAAGAGAATTGAAAGAATACAACTCCCACAGGTTGAGATAAGAACAATCTATTAGCTAAGGTATAACACAAATCACTACTGCTACCA
>JANEXQ010052909.1:0-19485 GCA_026283885.1 Poicephalus gulielmi | reverse complement strand
GGGACTGTCAGGGGACCAATGAGAGAACTCGGCGACTCGGATGGTCAAATGAGAGAAAAGCAGGAAGATAACGTGGCCAGAGGAGATTGGACTGGAGGCGGGTATAAAAAGGCGGGACTTTTGAAAGATCCGGTGTGCGTTGTGATGGAGCTAGGGGAGGCTCTGCGCGCGCATCCAGCGCTGGTTTTTTTTATTGCTTCTCAGCCTAATTAAATTGCATTTTTTTCTCAATTGGTTTCAGTCATCTGTTTATAACACGTAAGTTATGTTAACTCTTTTTTTTAATTTTTGAAACAAAAAGGGGGAAATGTGGGAAACGGCATGGAAAGAGTTAACAAGGGAAGCTGGATTTTCTAGCACATGCACAATCCAGGTGACCAATCACTATGTAAGGCGACACGCAGGTGACGCGCGTGATCAGCCTGAGGGGGTATAAATATGCATTAAAACTGCGCAATAAACAAGGAAGCTCCATCACTCATATGGAGTTACTGTCTTGACTCCGGCCAGTTGTCTACGTCTGAGTCCCTACACAAGGTCAGTGACACATTTAAATAGGTACAAGACAGGGATTGTTGCTGAGATAATATTTCTTATAAAACTTATCAGTATGCTTCAAGCTGATGCCATATTTCTAGGCAGACAATTGTAAACTTGGCAGTCATATACGACTTTGGCAAATCAGAGTGTTCCTATGCCTTTACTGTGTGCCATTTTTTTGTTCCACCATGGAATTACTTATGCTGCCTTTAAACAATTAATCAAAAGCTATACAAGCTTGCAGGTTATTTCTGTTATCCATTTGTGTATTTTCTACATAACAGGTTGGCAACAAAGTTAAGAAACTTCCTCTTACTCCTCCCTTTCCCTTTTATCACTCTCCCTTTCTTCACTGAGTGAAAATGGAGAAAGCAAACAATTTTTCCTTTGAAAAAGGGACACTCAATTCTGGGCAAAAATAAAATACTGAAAAGAAGGATATATTTTTGTCGTGGTTTAAGCCCTGCCACGCAGCCAGCTCACTCACTCCCCACTTCCTCCTTCAGCTCCCGGAGGGATGGGGTGGAGAATCGAAAGAATGTAACTCCCACAGGTTGAGATAAGAACAGTTTATTAACTAACGTATAACACAAAACACTACTGCTACCACCAATAATAATAATGATAAAGGAAATAACAGGAGAAGAGAATACAATGGCTCACCACCAACCAATACCCAGCCCCACCACAGCAGTGATGTAGGCCGTCTGGGTAACTGCCCATTACATCCTGGGCATGACGCACTGTGGTATGGAATACCTTTTGGGCTAGTTTGGGTCAGGTGTCCTAGCTCTGTTTCCTCCCGGCTTCCCTTCCTCCCTGGCAGAACATGAGACTCAGAAAGTCCTTGGTTAAAGTAAACATCACTGAGCAGCAACTAAAAACATCGGTGTTATCATCACTGTTCCCAGACCAAAATCAAAAGCACAGCACTGCACGAGCTACTAAGAAGGAGAAAAATGACTGCTGCTGCTAAACCCAGGACAGTATCCATTCCATACCATTTACATCATGCTCAGATCTCACATTTTTCAATATACCATCAGTCTTGTCTCATATATATATATATATATATATACACACACATGCACACACACACACAAAGAGAGAGAGAGATCATTCTTTAGTGCATAGACCAATCTGCACCAGCCACTAAGAAGGAGAAAAATGGCTGCTACTGCTGAACCCAGGATAATTTTCTCCACTTCTAGTTAATACTGGTGTGGGGCTCAGCAATGTTATTTGCTGTTCTAAGTAAAACTGAGCAGAGTAGGTTTTTTTTAATTACATACAGATTAACAGAGTAGAAGAAAAATGGTTGAACAAGGCTTTTATAATAATTACATGTCAGGATTCATGCAAGGGTAAATTTTAGCAGTGTATTTTATTGCTTCTTCCTTGTTTCAGGATGATTACAGTCTGACTTCTTCACAGCAAAATGTGAGGCAATGGAGATATCAGGCCATTGCTAGGATCTTAATGCCAACAGGGTTGGAAGCAGTATGACAGATTTTGAGGCAGTCATAGTAAAACTGCATCCTGGCCAAAAAATTACTGTATTTTTGCTGTCTGGAGTGAATTCCATAGCCCCACATTGGAATACACTGAAATCCCCCTTATTAAAGTCTATAACTCACCTAGCTTAAAAGGAGTCAAATATTTATTGCCCAGGCAAGCACATTATTCATTATAATGCACTACAGGCTGGAAGACAACTACTTCCTTTCTGGCACTGTGTAGTAACAAATACGCTTTTGTACAACAAGAAGCGGAGAGATCACCAACAGAAAGAACAATTTGGTATCAAAGATACTGGAGCACTAAGCTGTGAGGAATGGATTTGTCTTCCAGTCCCAATAATAACAACAACGTTGTTTCTATAAGTTGCATTAAATCAGTCAGGATAGGAATCCACGCAAGTGCCAGGTTTCCCAGCTAATTGTCCCAAACATTACACTGTATGCTCTTTCAAAAGAGAAAAATAAGAGGATCTCACTGTTGTTTTTCTTCTCTCACATTCTCCCTGTCTTTCAGACACCACATCACCTATATGATTCCACCTCAAGAACCACATCTGAATGTTGCAGATAGAGCACTTCTGCTGAGTATATATTCTGAACATTTACTGAACTTCCACATGTTTTGTCATGAAGGATTTAACTCTCAATGTCTAGGAAAAACCTGTCTGGTCTTACCAGGTGTCATCTGAAGCCAGACCATGGGTCAGTCTGTCATTAGCTCTGGGGTACCCAATAGCCTCTGGAAGAGCGTCTCCTCAGAGCGACCTCTGATTCCCTCAGTGAAGGGATGGGCAGGTGCAGAATACCTGTTTCTGATTGCTTCAAATTCCCATCGTGCCTGGTGACTAGCCCTCACTATCGTCATAGAAATCACACTGCTGGTAAAGGGTAGTCACTCATCTGCAGGGAAACAATATCTAACAAGGCTCAACCTTCTGCCAGGCTATCACACTAACTCCATTTCCTGATAGTTATTGATACTCTGAATTCAACATAATTTTCATTCATGGGTTTTGTTGTTGTTTTGGAAGTATTTGACTGTTCTCATTGCAAAACAGTATTATATAAAAATAAATATTAACAGACCCTTTCTCTGCTTCACCATGGACCCTTCCTGTTAAATGCTGTAATATTACATTTACTTCTTTGTTATAATTGTTGACCTGCCACGGAATGTCCAAAACCACTCCTATCAGTGTCAGAATGCAGGTATTAGCAGGAATCCCAAGAGATTTCCTAGCTTTTTCCAGGATATGTAAATTTATATGCAAATATTGCCTGTGTTTCCTGCAGTCCAAGATACATACACTAGGCACAGACTTCATATCCACCTTAAAGTAAAGGCATGTAGTCAAAAACATGTAATCCAGATTAGTTGGAAAAATAAATGATAGACAGCTTCAAAGCTCTTTCTTTTATGTTGATGTACCTGTGGTGGCATTAACCCTTCTTTATTCATTACAGACATAGTCCAAATAATTAGATTATACTAAAGCTATCTGTAAGAGAGAGTAAAGTCAGATGAAATTAATCCCATTATTATTTTCTGAAAGAGTATGTAAGAATCAAGGAAAAGAATAGGTGAACATACAGAAAACCCTATTTCATGCAAGAACTTCATCTCTAATAAATTGCCTAGCAGATAGAGAAGTCTTTTTAAGTAGTTAAGCTTTTTCTATTTTTTCTCTTGCATGAAGAGACAGTAAGATCTTTAAGAAATAACAATGCTAGATGCTGATTTATGGCAATATAAAAATTAATGATAAATGCATTTTGGCTTGGAACCATAGAACAAACCTGAGAAAATCCAGAAATCTTGAAGGGATAAAATTTAAAAGCAGTCTCATAAGAACTATAGGTATCTAAATCTCTGTGGAAAACATAAGTTAGAGTTGGCCACCTGAATCACTTTGATTTCTTCAATAGTATGACTATGATGGATTTGCCTTTCATTAACTACCAAATGGAGCAAAACTCACTCTTTTTTGGGGGCATGAAGGAATTCCTCCCTCAGAAATGCAAAATGCAGTGAAAACTTTACTATTTAATTTTTCTTTTTTGGAAATCCTAAACTACTAGGAACTAACATGGCTGACTCCCATGCACATATTTTCATTGACTTATAATGTTTGTTAAATGTGACACAGCTTGCAGAAACAGGCCTTTTGTTTGTAATTCAATTCTGTCAATATTTTAAATTTAAGGGTTTAAATATTGTTAAATGGAATGACATTGCCTGAAACAATCTGGGTGCATTATTCTGCATTAGCATTTGATCTTCATTCTGCCAAAAATACCCCATTCTGGTACCTAAAAGATGATCATAATCAAACATTAATATATTCAATAAATGATATATATTACAATTAAGAACAAGCAGATCTATAGGTAAATATGCCTGAAAATATATGTTCTAAAACACAAAAAAATGTGCTGAAAATGTAACGTTTTCTTCATTTGAATCCCTCTTTCTTAGCATAAAAATGTTACTTCCAAATCTAATTTTAACATTTCTTTGGCCTGTATATTTGACTTGAAAACAATACTCATCTCTTCTGGCTTTAATGATTTTCTATTTACTGAAAGAATAAGATCTCCTGAAAACTATTTCAATCTTTTGGAAGAGAGTGATGAGAAAACAAGACTCCAGGAAACAAAGTAGTAATTTCTTTCCCTTTAGACTAGCTATAGTTTGCTATTAGCAATTTATTAGATACACTCTTGACAAACTTCCAGCCATAGTTCTTCAAAAAATAAGTAGCTATTGTCAAAATGGAAATAAAACATGATAATCTCACAGTCTAATACTCTCTGACCAGGTTCTTCTAGACTTCCACATGTGAAGGTTGTAATATTTATCATTAAATTTACTTATTTGAAGATATTGGATATTATGCGGGATTTTTGATTTAGAACAGTGATACAAAATATACTGACAACACAATAAAATGTAATTTACACTTAGCACAATACAGCATTTGCCTTACGCAGTTCAATCACAGTACCACTGTGATTCCCATTACTAGTCTCTGTAATACGCTCACTGTTATGATGCTAGGCATCCCCAGTTGCAGGGAAGAAATAAGTTGGTTGAAGCCAGCTCAAGCCCGTTGCTCTCTCTGAAATTCTTTTGATTGCTGTTTAGGTTTTATACTCTGTATTGGACTGAGCAATGTACACATTTTTGCCATATTGGTCTAAGTCAGGGAGATACTCACACTCTTTTAATGAACTCAGGAAAAAAACATTTCTACCACCAGTTGGCCCACTTAACTGCGAAGCAGTCAATCGATCCACCCAAATGACATAGCTGTTTACCTAAAACAAAGGTCACCCTCTTTGGTCTCCTATATACTGAGATAAAGTCGGCTTTCTTTTCACAGCTGGGATCATTGACAACTTTCATTATTCCCTGAGCTTCATGGGTACATCACCCTTGCCCGTCTCTACTGAGCCTTCTTCCGTAGTATGGGTTTATCAACTTCTGAAGCTCTCATCTGATCAAAACTGAAACTTAGGTATAAATGTACCCAAAGCTTAGCTGCTCAGCCCTTAAAGTGATAAAAATCATAGAATCATAGAATAGTTAGGGTTGGAAAGGACCTTAAGATCATCTAGTTCCAACCGCCCTGCCAGGGGCAGGGACACCTCACACACTAAACCATGTCACCCAAGGCTCTGTCCAACCCCACCTTGAACACCACCAGGGATGGAGCATTCACAGCTTCCTTGGGCAACCGGTTCCAATGCCTCACCAACCTTACAGTAAAGAACTTCTTTCTTATATCCAATCTAAACTTCCACTGTTTAAGTTTTAAACCGTTACCTCTTGTTCTATCACTACAGTTCCTCATGAAGAGTCCCTCCCCAGCATCCTTGTAGCCCCCCTTCGGATACTGGAAGGCTGCTATGAGATCTCCACGCAGCCTTCTCTTCTCCAGGCTGAACAGCCCCAACTTTCTCAGCCTGTCTTCAAACAGGAGGTACTCCAGTCCCCAATCATCCTCATGGCCCTCCTCTGGACCTGATCCAACAGTTCCATGTCCTTCATATGTTGAGGACACCAGAACTGTACACAATACTCCAAGTGAGATCTCATGAGAGCAGAGTAGAGGGGCAGGATCACCTCTTTTGACCTGCTGGTCATGCTCCTTTTGATGCAGCCCAGGACACAGTTGGCTTTCTGGGTAGTGAGGGCACACTGCCTGCTCACATTAAGTTTCTCTTTGACCAACACTCCCAAGTCCTTCTCTGCAGGGCTGCTGTGCACCTCTTCTCTGCTCAACCTGGGGCTGTGCCTGGGATTGCTTCGACTCAGGTGTAGGACTTTGCAGTTGTTATGGTCGAACTTCATAAGGTTAGCATCAGCCCACCTCACAGGCTTGTCAAGGTCCCTCTGGATGGCATTCCTTCCCTCCAGCTTATCAACCGAACCACACAGCTTGGTGTCATTGGCAAACTTGCTGAGGGTGCACTCAATCCCATGTCCATGTCACCAACAAAGATGTTGAACAAGACTGGTCCCCACACCGATCCCTGAGGGACATCACTCGTTACTGGGACATTGAGCCATTCACCACAACTCTTTGTGTGTGGCCATCCAGACAGTTCTTTATCCACCAAGTGATCCTTCTATCAAATTGATGTCTCTCCAATTTAGAGACAAGGATGTCATGCAGGACAGTGTCAAATGCTTTGCGCAAATCCAGGGAGATGACATCAACTGCTCTATCCCTGTCCATCATTTCCGTAGCCCCATCATAGAAGGCCACCACATTGGTCAGGCAGGATTTCCCCTTAGTGAAGCCATGCTGGCTGTCACCAAGCACCTTGCTGTTTTTCATGTGCCTTAGCATGCCTTCCAGGAGAATCTGCTCCAAGATTTTGGCAGGCACAGAGGTGAGACTGACTGGTCTGTAGTTCTCTGGGTCATCCATTTTCTCGTTCTTGAAAATAGGGGTTATATTTCCCTTTTTCCAGTCATCCAGACATTCACCTGACTGCCATGATTTTTCAAATATGATGGACAGTGGCTTAGCAACTTCATTCGCCAAATGAGTCTCATATTCATGAAATAAATGAACAAAATGTTGCTTTCAAAAAGAAACATGCACATTTGTCAATGTAATATAAAGACACTAAAATCTAATATACACCAATCCATTTCACACAATGTCTTTAGAGTACCACAATTGTGTGAGTCCGTACTGAGGCTACCTAGTTTTCAGATTTTCCTCTTAAGTTCAGTACTGATGATCTGATTAAATTCTGTTACCTAGCTCCAGAAAATTCCTGATCTGTATTTTAACCACATTTTATGAGTTGAGAAGTACAAATGGTTTCTCCTCTATCTTGCAAAAGCTTCTTGCTTAGCTATAAAAGAAAGACACTCATAACTAATACCCACTGATTACGGAAATACCAGCTTCCTATCACTACTCTGACATATGTATGTTGTGCATGTTCTGTATACTCTTGCTCTACCAGTCAGATATTTCCTTCTAGTTGTTTATATGCCATAAGCAATTTGAAAACTCAAGCAAGATTGTAAACAGGTTTCTTAGCACTCACAGAGCTTTGCAGATGCATTTGTCACAGCTGTGAACAGATAAACCAGGGTCATTACCAAAGAAAATGGAACTTCACAGGGCTTATACAGGATTCTTCTTTTTTTTTTTTTTTTTTATGCACACAAAGTAACTGGGTGTTTTATGCAGAAAATCCTTAACTTGTTCATGAGTCTAGCCTATTGATTTTATTTGAGAAAAACAACAACAAAAAAAGCCTTTTAATGTCTCAGAAGTTGTTTTTTTCCCCTCTGAAACAGATTCTGTGCACTGCTTTTTGAGAAATTAGTGTGTAAAATTGCAGAGAAAGCTCAACTGAAGCAATTTAGAGACAGTAATTACCTCCAGATTATTGTTATTGTAGCTCTTACCACATGCCACAAAGTAGGATATAAGAGTCTGACTCACAGAATACTTGAAAGATATTCTAAAGATTCTCTACAGTGAGCCTTTGTGTGTCACCTCATTGACAAAACTAGTAAACAGATAATAGCAATCATCTAAGCATAAGTTAGCAAGTAATGATAATTTTAAAGGTCATTTTTACACATAAATGTAGATTTAGGCATGCCTATAATTGCTGCTTTGTCTATATGCCAGTTACATATTTAGAAGAAGAAACCTAAGGAGTTGAATCACTTTAATAGCTTTTACATTCCATATTTCAATGGCAGTCTCCAGTCGGATCACAAGTGCAGTGTAGTGAGAGACTGGGATTTAAGCACTCCAAGTGAATGAAGAAAAGCAAAAAGAAAAAAGAGAGCTTTAATTAAATTTCACCAGGTTTGCTCATAAAGACCAAAGCAGATCAATGTAGAAGTTCTAGAATATTCTAGTGCACTTCCTCTTTTCCTCCTATCAAACATAATTTCCCTCCATTCTAGCTGTCCTTTCCTTCTAGTACCCCACTATCACTCATTAAGAAAACTTGACCCTGAAGTACTACATTTGGCAAAAACAGTGAAGGAAGAAATAATTTACAGTAAGCTTGTCCTATTATATTATTTTTAGTGTTTATATTTTTAATTTAATGTTTCTTTTAAAAATAAAACAAAATCTAAAAAATTTAAATTTAAAAATAAAATATTTGCTTATTTATATTCACACTGCTGCAAAACTTTTATTTCATGTAGTATAAAAAGAAAGTTAATGTGAAGTAAGAATATATGCAGTGTAGCAACAGCTGCTGTTTTCTACTTACCATGGAGCCCATCTCTGTTTCTTGATAATTCCACCTTGTTAAATTGCTTTACTAATTTTTTAAAAGTTAATTGCTTTATTAATTTTTATTTTTTTTTTTTTAGAGGAAAGATGCCATTCATAATATCTCATCAGAGAAAGCAATTTGAATAAATTAACTATCCAATTATCTTAATCACTGGATACCAGATACTTACAGAAACAAATTTTGCACAATTTATATGAACATAAAAATAAACTATAATTATTATACATTAATTCTCTAACCAAGTACAATACTGTTCAGGTCACCCTTTCAAGTTGCATAAACTCAGAAATCTGATAACAATTACAACACACTACATTTCTGTGTTATGTTTCACACAGAAATCTTCAATATTTGTTTTCATAGGACGAAAAGCCAGAATATCACCTTTTAAAGATTTTTTCAAGAGGATTTGATAAAAAAAAAAGAAAAAGTTATTTTGAAAATACAGACCTGTGCAGCATTAGCCTTCTTCCCTCTGAACAGCTGTGAGACTCATAAAAATTTTTTTCTTGCCACCATTTCCAGTTTTCTAACTTGGATTCTCAGACAGATTGCTTCTCAAATAATGTGTCATGGCTACCTGTCTCGAAAGTTGCATGTGAGACATTTATAAAGGCAGATGTATTCTGACCAGTGAGACTATTTAGGAGAATATTTATTGTACTAAACTGTACTATTTATTGTACTAAATACTAAAATCTATGTCTTCCAGCTAACATAGTATTGGTATTAAACTGACAAAAGACTAAAAATCTGCAAGTATTGTGACCATACAATGTAGTATTTGAAATGACATTTAGATTAATGCAGCATGAAAACAAGTATTTTCTGTATGGTTTTCATGGCAAGGTTTTGGCAGGCACAGGAGTGACTTCTATCAGAAGCTGCTAGAAGTTTCCCTCCTATCCAATAGAGCCAATGCCAGCCAACTCCAAGAGGGATCTGCCACTGGCCATGGCCAAGCCCATCAGCAATGACGGTATCTCTGGGATAACATAGTTAAGAAGGGGGAAAAAGTGCTGTGCAACAACAGCAGTGGAGAAAGGAGTGAGACTAGGTGAGAGAAACAGCCCTGCAGACATCAAGGTCACTGAAGAAGGAGGTGGAGGAGGTGCTTCAGGTGCAGTGCTAGAGTAGAGATTCCCCTGCAGACTGTGGTAAATACCATGCTGAGGCATGCTGTCACCCTGCAGCCCATGGAGGTCCACAGTACAGCAGGTATCTGGAGGACCCCATGCTGAATCAGAGGCAGAGATACTACCAACATCCCTAAATCCCTAAACGCTTCTCAGCAGGGCTGCTTTCAATCCAGTCTCCACCCAACCTGTATTGGTGCTTGGGGCTGCCTCAACCAGCATACAGGACTTCGTATTTGGCCTTGTTGAACTTCACAGGCTTCACACTGGCCCACCACTCAAGTCTGTCAAGGTCCTTCTGGATGATATTTGTTTCCTCCAGTACATCAACTACACCACACAGCTTGGTGTCACTGGCGACTCATCAACGGTCTTCACTTGGATGTTGAACTGCTGACTGCAACTCTATGAGTGCAGCCATCGCGTCAATTCCTTATCCACCGAGTAGTCCATCCATCAAATCCATGTCTCTCCAGTTTACAGACAAGGATGTCATGTGGAACAGTGTCACGTGTTTTACACATGTCCAGGAAATTCCTGTCAGGAACTGTGGCCCTGTGGAGAGAGAAGTTCATACTTGAGCAGGTTTGCTGGCAGAACCTGTGATCCCATGGGGCACGCACACTCTGGAGCAGTCTGTCCCTGAAGGACTGACCCCTATACAAAGGACAGGATTGCTGTCTCTTGTCAGAGGAGCTGCATGCTGGAGCAGGGGAAGAATGTGAGAAGGCAGGAATGGCAGAGACAGTGTGTGATGAACTGACAGCACTCCCCATTCCTCACCCTGCTGTGCCACTTTTGTGGAGGAAGCATTGAAACTGGGAGTGAAGTTGAGCCAGGGAAGAAGAGAGCAATGGAGTGAAGGTGGTTTAAGATTTGGTTTTATGTCTCATCCTGCTCTAAACTAATGGAAAATAAATTAAATTCCCCAAAGCTGAGTCTGTTTTACCCATTATTGCTGAAGGGATCTCTCCCTATCTTTCTCTTGAACCACAAGCCCTTATTTTATATTTTGTCTCCAGTCCAGCTGATGAGCAGGAGAGATATAGCAACTTGTCTGGCACCTGTTGAAGAGCCAAGGATAAACCACCATGGCAATTTTTTTTTCTTATTCAGTTTAAGCAAAATCTGAGCAAGATTTTACACTAAAAAAGAAGCAAGTTTTTAAGAATAAGATTGTCAAGCTCTTGACACTGTCCTAAATCTAGTTGAAGAAGAGCCAGCGACTGTACTATTACAGAATTCAAATAAATAAGTCTAAGGATCCTACTGAGGATCTTTCAAACAGACTAAATCAAGGAAGCAGGAAGTAGAGGCATCGCTGAAAAGTAGCGATTGCTTTAATCTTTCCTATTTTTTAAGCTTCACAAGCATCAGTTTTCCCACAGATAGTTGTATAGCTTAGGGTTGTTCAAATCAAGATCCAGGCAGATCCAGGGTGCTAAATTCACGGTCATGCAGGTGTTTAACGATCCTTTTGCTTCCCAAAGTTTAATTAAATCACTATGTATTGAGTTGCCTAAATATGGAGATACCTAAAGACTTTAGGATGGGAAAGCAAGACAAGGCAAGGGAAGGTAAGGTAAGGCAAGGCAAGGCAAAGGAAGGCAAGGCAAGGCAAGGCAAGGAAAAGAAAGGCAAAGAAAGGCAAAGCAAGGGAAAAATGTTCTCTAAATCATTTTGCAAAATCATGTGCACTGACCATACTATCAGTTTTGCAGTTGTCTTATGTTAAGATGCTGTAATATGCAACACATGTAACATGAGATGCTAACAAAGCACACACTGAGTAGAAATAAAAGGTTTAAGTTTTGCATATAGAAGAATATTTAAGTGATATGAGAGCTGAAATTCTTGTAATTTCAAACCACCACTTTTAGGAATTTTCAGAAGTGCTGCTACTGCAGTTACTTCCCTTCACATCTTTCTCTGTAAGAGGAGAAAATAACTAAGCAGTCTCGTCTATTGAATAAACCTAGTCATACCTTTATTGAATTAATTAGATGTTTATGAACAGCAGTTCTTTAGGGAAGACTATGTTAATTTTGGGATGACAGTTATTTACTTTTGTTCTGTGTTTATGCATTTGGCGGGTAATAACAAATATTCCATTCTGCATTATCTCGTCAGCTCAGCTTGTTGGAGAGAATTTTGATAAGGCAAACCAACAATGAAACTGAACTTAAATTAAGATTTCTAGCATAATGAAACTCAATATTCACAGCTCCTATTCCACAGTTGAGATCGTGCACTCATTGTTATACAATTAAACTGAGGTAGAGAAAGTATATGCTGTAGAATACTGAATATTCCCACTGAATAGCTTTTAAAGCTGAGAAAGCAAACCAACAGTGAAACTGAGTTCACACTAGATGTTATCTCCATTTTAAATGCAAATGCTTTTAAAGAACTTGCTTTGGTACTGCAGATAATATTGAACTTGCAGACCACAAGCTTTCTTAACGTGTTGTTAAGAAAAATGTGAAGCATGGTTGTGCTATGAATCTTTTATCTTTACCGAAAAAAGTACATTCCCATGGGAGTGACACACCTGATGCAAACTTACACTTGCCCCTGTGTACATAGTGTCTAGCAATTAACTTTCAGCATGATCTAGTTTTTTGGCACTGTTTCTACATTATATGGCCATTGTTCCATATGAAAATTTTTAAATTCCAATATGGGATTTAAAAGATTCATTTATATTTTGTGCTGAGACAAATGATGTGGTAATCTAGGCTACTCCATTCATGCCCAGAACAACCAAAGCAGGCTCAGAGGCCCAAGGCTTAGTGCATGCATGCGTCTTCAGCCAAAAAATTCAGTTAGAATATATTTTTGAATGCGTTTACACATAAACGTTTACATGTAAATATATGAGGGTTATCCACAATCTCCTTTTCACCTGTAATCCATGGGTTTGAAGAAGAGAGATTTTGAAAATAAATTTGTCACCACTTCAGCCTGAGCTAAATGTCTCAGTATTTATCTGATGCTCATACTTATGCAATGGCCTTCGGCTCCACGAAGGTGGTGGATGATTTTCCTGTGGTGTCTGCCCTGAGGCTGCGAAGATCAGTGGGCCAGGCAACAATGGGCCGGGCAACAATGGGCCTGGCAACAACTGGCCTGGAGACAGCAGCACAGATCCTGCGGCTCCTGGCACTGTGCTGCGCCCCAGGGCACAGAGTAACAGTGGCTGGGGCTCACTACAGACCCTGCCCAGCCTGGAATGTTCCAGATCAGTTCACGGTGTGTGTGCAGGTGTGGGAATGAGTTGTGGGAATGAGTCTGCACCTGCAGGAGGGCACCAGGAGACCCTGACCCAATGGAAAGGGCAATGGCCACACTACAGCTGAGTGGTGTGAGCTTGGTATGGCGGGAGCTGGTGGGATCATGGACTGAAACATAAAGGATTTCAACTTGCTTATCGAGAAGACATCATTGGAAACACGGCATGGTGAGCCTGTTTGTCTTTGGTTTCTTTCTTTCCTCATTTTTTCCTTCTACTTGGGATCTTTTCTAACATAAAAATTTGCTGAGACCTTTGTCCAGTACATAACTCAGAAGAATTCTACCGTTATTCATGGTGAATATTTAAATGGTGTTGTGCCTCATTTTTAAGACTTCTCACTTTCTTTGGCATTAAAGTAATGTTTGTGAGAAGTATATTCCATATATCTTGGGACACGAGGCATATAGCTGGCACACCATTTCATGTGCTTGCAGATATATAAAGAATATTCATTTAATTGGAGCTAAAATAAGCAGAGGTCCTTCACAAAGCCAAAACATACGCTCATTGTGCCATGAAAAACATGGAATTAGGTGGAGTTTTTTTTGTTTGTGAAGTGAAATTAGTAGCTCAACAGTTGGCAGGTTGTCATGAACATGAAAATCTAACGTAGTAGACTATTTAGAGAAAGAATAAGAGAGGATAGGCAAGGGGAAATATTTATTTTCAAAATTCTTTTCTCTTGTTTTTTTCTGTTTTGTGGTTTTTTTGTTTTTGTTTTTGTTTTTTTTTTTCCCTTTTTTTTTTTTTTTTTAGATTTTAGGCTTTTTGGTTGGTTTTTCTTTTTGGGTTGTTTTTTTTTGTCTCCGCCATCTTTACACATCTGGGTACACACCTACAGTTAACAGGCTTAGGTGTGAATATTTCTTGAGGGTTTTTTTTTTAATTTGTCTTTTGATAACTGGAAAAGTTATAGCCAAAATACCTATTTAGGGAACTTAAGGTCATGCAACTTTACACTCTAATAAGGGTCCTGTAATATTATGACACACATTTCTGGATAATTTGTCCTGGCTACCTTCTCAGTAGGAATAAAAAAAGAACCAAAAATGCCACAAAAAAACCCCACACCAAAACAAACATCCTTCTCCTCTCCCTCAATTTTCTCAGTTACTCAAAATAGACTTAAAAATCAACACATGGAGGAAATATACAGTGTTTCCTTATAACTAGTTATCTTTTTCTCCATTTAGAGTGCAGTGCATTCTAGTTAGGGTTCCCAAGTGGAAAAGATCAGGCCCAGGACGGGACACTAATGTATAAACTTTTTTTGAGCTGACTTGATCACAATGTCTAATGTCCAGCAATACAGTGCTCAGCTTCTTTCAGATAGGATTCATCACTCATAAGAGAAAGTATATGCATGCAATACAATGATGTAGTAAAATAAGATTCCTGGTGGTCTGAATGAAGTAATCTGGGATTTGGTGAATTCCCACCTTAAGGGGATTTTGTTCGTGGTGCTTTCTTTTTTTTTTTTTTCAGCATCAAAAAGCATAGTTTATTAGAAAAAGGTGGAAGACATGTCATAAATTAGCTGCTATCAGCCTCTGTAATAAAGGTGACAGCCTGCCTTATACTAAGCAACTGATGGCTGACATGATCACTCACTCACAATCATTAGCATTAACAAATTGAAATACTTGTAAAAAAATAATGCCAAGACCCTATTTATGACTGAAGGAACAACAGATCTACCACCAGACCATTAGAACTGAAGTTTTCAATGTTGTAATATGCGATGCATGCAATACTAACTAATTCAGCTTATTGCTATTCTGTAAAAATAAGAAACACTACATATGCTGTAGGTTTCCTTAATGTCATTAATGCATGATAAAAACAGCAATAAATTACAGCTTTTTTATTATCTTTTAATTAAACTCATTCTGTCAGTATATTAATTGCAAATCCAACCTTTGGTATCCATTTGGAATGTGTCTGTGACTCTTTCAAGTGATTTCAGAATCAGTATTTCAAATTCTCTTCAATATTTCAAAAATCGAATACTAATTGGACTAAGCAAATTTAAATGAGTGAGACTCATCTAAACCTGTGTCATTCTTAATAATAAACTGGTTTAGAAGACAATGGTAATATTCTAATAGACTGCTTATATTTTCACTGCATGCCTAATTTATTCCCATGTATGGAACACGTATTTGTTTAGGGGAAAAAATATCTTGACTAGATAAATCTTACTTTTCATTAAGCATATTTAGCTTTCTTACCCATTCTGCAAAACATTCATTATTCCACATTCACTGAAGAAAAATCTAAACAGCAATGTTTGCAAAGACCTCAGGACCACTATTATAAAATGAAATATTGTCATGTCTACTGTCATGTACAGTGACTGCAATTGGAATGAAATTTTCAATCAGTGATTGAGAAGGCAAGGGGAGGAGAAGAAAGTAAGAAGAACAGGAATAGGTTTTTTTCTTCAAGAACTTTTCATCTTATTCTGCAAAAGCAATTCCTAAAGGAATCTTCCTGTAGACTTCAATAAAAATTGCAATGGGCAATCAATCAGTGAGAGCTGAATATCAAAAGACCAGATAGCAAAGAATTGGTTTTAGTGTTTTTATTCAAAAACTCTTTTAAATCATATGTTTCTTTTTAAAGTTGGCTAAACATTTCTAGGGAGCAATTTCCTACAGTGATTAAAGAAAGGAGCCTTTGTATGGGATTCACTTTGTGAATCTCCTCTTTCACTTGCTACATAAATAGCTTGAACTAAGTATATACATACTGAAGGACTAACAGCTGAGATTAATTTCCTCATTTGGAGGTTCTTGATTTCCTTACTGATTTGTAACAGTGAAAAAGGGTAAAATTTATTTTATATCTAAAATATTTTTAGATATATTTCCTTACTCTTCTCTGTATTTTTCACAGTGACATAATGAATATTGCTAGGGTCTTTTTTTTTTTTTTTCTGTGAAGACTGAATAAAGGCTTTCTCTACTATTTATTAACAGAAGCAATAGATAAAGTAGATTCCACCATTCCATTATTGTGATTCTCAAATGTGCCTTTGAATAAGCTGCATCCAAAGAAAACCTTTAAGAGACAAAACAGCAGTTTAACCTCTGAAAAAAGAAAAAAAAAAGTTGCAGACACAATTTTTATTTGTGACTAATAATGTTTGATCTTTTTTCCAATACATAATATGGCTTTTATCAAGTATTTTTTTTGGGGAAAAAAAATACATATGTATAGCCATGCCTATCACTTAGCTGAAAAAATGGAAAATGTATTTTGGTATCTCCCATTAAGAGAAAATAATATTTTTCATCAGTCATGTAAGTCAGGAGAGGGACATATTTGGTACCTGTTGGTACCTCTGTGCTCCATGAGGTTTCACATATAATCTGACAGAAGAAAGCTAACTATCTTTTAAATAAGTAATACTTCCTCCCCTGATGTAACCGAGGCTTAATACATAGAGGTCCTATAAATACAAATTATTGAGCTACATGTGAAAAGTAAGGCAGGCTTAATTTTTATGAATGTCTTTTGGTTTTTACATGGTGAATAACACTTCTTATGAGAATAAAGTAATAATAATATACTTTACAGTGGAGGACCGTTTTTTTTTTTTAAAGACCTGAATCATGGGGGATCAGAATTACACTTCGTTGGAGAAAGTAAAACACTGACAGAATCCGTAGCACTGTGAATTTTGAAAGAACTTGAATTGCTTAAAATTTAAAAGAATATAAAGGAACTGGTTATTCACACAATACACACAGAAAAGCTAAATAAAACATTACTGCGAACATCTTGCATTTCATAGCCAACTAACAAGAGTACAAATGGGGTAGAAAAAAATGCATTTCAGATGTAATTTCTAGCTTCTGTTCCTACAAATAATTTTTTTGCATTCTTTAGACAAACTAAGTATTCTTTTGTTGCTAAGCTCCATCAACAGGTGTCCTAAGACTCAAAACAGATGTTCCTGTTTTTCAGGCCCATTAGTGCCAATATTCAAAGTAACTTTGCCCAGAGGAGTAAGGGAATTAATAGAGTATATTTGTAGCATTAACTTGCTGAGAAATGGTCCAGCTATGCCAGAGGTTTGCTTCAGAGAACACAGACTTTGTTTCAGATTTTTTCTCCACAGTGCCCATCACAGATATCCCAAATAGCTATGAGTCACTCTGGTGTAAATGGGAGAAGATAAATAATGGACTGCGTTGCATTGTACCTAATTTCCCAAAGAAACAAAGCAAATCTAAAAAAGTTTGTGATTAAAAATGCATGCATATAAACTTTTACGGCTTAAGCACACTGGATTGCAAGGAAATTGAGGATCACTTTCTTCCCTGAAACACCATAATCAAGGAATAAAATTGTATTTATTGATTTTGCCACAAACAAAGTAAGACAACAAAAAGTACTTTTTCCCAGTGATAAAATATATTTTTTTAATGGCTATATTTCGTTAATACTTATCACTCCAGGAAAACTGTATGCTGATATTTCGTTAATACTTATCACTCCAGGAAAACTGTAGTGCTGATTTCACTCCAGGAAAACTGTATGCTGAGTAAATAGATGGAAAAAGGACTCAACACATCAGTGATTCACTCGCAAAGTTCAGAGAAATAGACAAGCTTAGGAAGAATGATTGTGAAAGCATAAATAAGGTCCATGATAGAATTCATAAGAATAACATATCTGTGTCTGCAGCCTGTGGTATCTGGAGTATATGGATTTTCTTCTGAATGCTCTTTTACTAGTTATAAGGAACTGTGATTTAGTTTCAACCTGTAAGAGCATTTGGCCTACATAATTTTGGAAGGATTTTTGAGTGCGAGTGGGAAAATTGTATCTTTTCTGTAAATTTCACTAGCAAAAGATTGGTCCATCGCATTTCAGTATTTTAAACAAAACAGCACACATCTCGTTGATATTCTTCACAACTAGTGTGTACAACCCTTTTATGAATAATGCACTTCTGTCATTTATCAGATAAAATACTGCATATAACTCAGGGATGGCAAACTCACTGTGTTCCAGATGTTCTGCATCTCCTGCACATATGCTGTTTAGAATGCTTGTACACAAACAGTAAACCTAATGAATAAATATTTGTAGCTTATTTGAGGGACATATATAGGGCACCTACAGAGCAAGATCATTACAGTACATCTGCATCAGACCCTTTCCATATGCTTGTATTTGATCTGGTAGAGATGGAGTTAACTTTCCCCAGAACAGCCTTTGTTGGGCACCTGGTGTCTAGCCAGTGTCAACCCGCCACAGGGTTCAGTAGAGGTGAACTTTGTATTCTCAGGATTTCTGGAAGCACGGAAACTTTAAACATCCTCTGAACAAATTGGCAGATGTTCAAAAAGTCAAGGTTGCAGGATACTGTGAATACAACTTACATGCAAATTCCAAGTGGCCAGTGAAGGTTTTAGAGAAATCTGAATGCAAGCATGACACTCGATTCATGAAAATGCTTGATGTCTAAAAATTTCTTTAGACACCAAGCTTTGATTAGCCCAAGCTTGAAGGTTATTATTCCTTTAAAGAATAAATACCCTTTATGCAAATAGGTGAGATGGAACTTTGATTAACAATTATGTATAGGCTCATGACCAGACACTTTCTTCTTCCCAGAAGCATCTTCTTCAGTTCTTAAAAAGCCTTAGACTTTAATGAGACATCATTGGAAATTCATATATGATAGGCAAATCTGTAGTTCAGAGTGCAAATAAGATTGCATATGTGACAAAAAAATATGGGACACCTTTCTGAGTTTGTTAGAAAGTTTTATTTTTCCATCCAAGTGGTCACTTCTATTTATAAGCAACCTGTAGTTTCTTTTGGAGAAAAAACAGTTTCATGGACATCTGTTACCTTAACAAATAATAAAAGTTCTGGTCTGTATTTTACAATATTTTATGCTATTCCTAAATGATTTTCTAACATTCAGTATGAAATAGCATGCATTTAGGGGGAGGAAGAGTCACTTTTATTCACTGTTCTGCATTTAATAATAAGCAGGTCTTCTTGACAGTCTTTTGAAAGTGAAAGAAGTCACATACAGGCAGACCCTTAAAAGAACTATGCACAAGCTGTTTAACTTGAAGTCTGCCTTAGTGTCGTGGTTTAAGCTTAGTCATAAATTAGAAAAGCATGTAGTCTGCTCGTTCCTCCCCCACAACCTCTCCTCCCCCCCCCCCCC
>JANEXQ010052900.1:0-19563 GCA_026283885.1 Poicephalus gulielmi | reverse complement strand
GCTACACTGGCTAAACAGGTTACGCAAGCTACGCAAACGGCGGTGGGGGGGGAAACAAGCGGCGGCTACAGAAACACGCTAATACTCTTATCCCAGAGATCACAAACCGTGCCAGATCCACACAGGGCACAATGACCACATCTACCACTCCATATTCTACTCTGACACGAATCATAACTGTGTTTATCACATAAGCTGTAGACTGTCTGTTGTTACAGGTCTACTGGAGGAGTGGCAGTATAATGGATGAGCCCGTTCATGTTAGCTGAGCAGGTCAGCTCTGTCACTGCTCTAAACCAACACCAAAGTGGAGAAGTAAAACTTGACATCCACCACCACTTCTTCTACAATGATTTTAACAAGTATAGGACAATCTGTCACATCTGGCTGAGAACCTGTGGGGGGAGTTGGCTCAATACTTACACTTATGTTTGGAATTAGCAAAATAACTCCACTTGTGAGAAATATCTCTCTAAGTACAAAAATGATTATTCTTTTTTTCTACATCCATGTTTACATATAGAACATCTAAGAACAGAGATCTAGTGCTTGAAGATCAACAACTGTTTTATTGGTTCATCAACTGAACAACTTGATTCTTTCTATTTTTTGCTTTAAAGCACCACTAGAAATTTTTGCAGCTCTCATTTTTCAACAAATTCTCTCCTTTTGATCAGTGTACCTAGACAATGGAAAAGGGCCAATTTTTAAAGCGGATTGGTATTATTCTGTAAAGTGGAAGTGACAATAAATGGTGATTAAGATTTTGCAAAGTTTTCATTTAATGGAAGGTTGTTAGCAACAGTGTTTCTCCAAAACACCATGCTATGAGTATGAAATTACATAAAAACAAGTGTCATATCAGCTTTTAAACAGGTTTGGTTTGAGCTTAATTTTTTTTTTAGGCTATTCTACACAGGATTAATATGTACTAATAAATAGTTTGTTAGATTCACAATTTGGTAGTTTGCATAGAAAAGGGTCTAATACTGAAGAAAAGCTGGCAGAAAACAAAACCCACATTCACTTAATCCTGCAGTGTTAGCTCAACAGTGATAGTTATCTTTTATAAAATAGGAAAAAAGGAAAACAAACCCAGCATATTTGTTAGAGTGAATGTAAATACCACAGACATCCACATATTCACACGTACACAATTAGCCTGTGAAACTTAATATCACAAAACAAAGGGAAAATACTTTGATAAACTTAAAATCAATGAAAAAATATCCAAACTAAATAATTGTAAGATACTCATTCCCAATTACATTTAGATATCACAGTAACTGTAATGTTCTACCCACTTCCCAAACTCAGCTATAGAGTACCCTTAAGCCTCTGAAAAATCACTTTTCTAGTGCAAAGGGAGATGTTTCTCCCTGTGCACAACATTCCAGAAGTTTACCTCTGAAATAGCTGACAATGACTGCTGTCATTGAGACTGACAAATTAAATAAATGTTTAGATCACTTGATATGGCAAATTCTTCACTGCCAAAATAGAATGGTTACTCTTCTTCATTTGATCCTTTATATTAAAAATAGTGACAGCAAATTATAAGGACAAATATAAACTTTTTAACGATGCAGCCTAGCATACAAGTCATACAGATTGCAGTATGCTCAGCCATCTAAACAGATGCTGTCTATAAAGTGCTTTGAGCACAGGCCCACAGTGGAAATTGAATCGCTGCTTGGTTAGTGGTGTGCTGCCTGGGCACAAACCTGTGCTTGGGCTCAAGAGCCTGGAAGAGCAGGAGCACCTATCACTGCTCAGCCTTACTCTAGCCTCAGCTGTTCTTTACGCTGTGTGGTGATACTATGAGACTAACTTCAGGGAAACAAGTAAGCCAGTAGCTTCTTATTGGAAAATCTAGTACCTTGTACAACAAGGAAAGGCTGCTGCAACAGAAATGCAGCAAAGCAAACACACAGGGTTGTTGGGACTGGCTGCGCGACGGCGACACCCTGTGAGCAATCCAGACACCTCGGGGTGGAAAGATGGTGCCTCTGCAGGGTGCACGAGGCATGTGCGTGGGCATCCAGCAGGGGCCAACCGAGTGTTGCTATCCGGCGCGTGAACAGTGTTGTCAGACCAATCAGAAGTTGTTATGATGCTCGTGCTTGTTCAAGTTTGTTATATAAGCAGTGTGTTAACAGGAAATAAACGGCATTCGCTGGAACATATTGGTTGGCTCAGCGTTGCCCGTGACTCCCGCGTCGCGACACAGGGTGTGCACAGACCACACTGATCAATGAACAGCTCTTGGGAGTGCCTGTGAAGAACCAACGCAACCACTAAGTGGGTTTAATAAAATCTTCATGCCAGTAAGTTCCAATAGTAAAGAAATTCTGTAGAAGTGGTATAGAATGGGTGGTCATAAGAGAATAACACAAGAAATAAAAAATTAACTTTTAGTTTAGGTTTGTTGCCTTTTTGCCACAAATTTCACTGCAGAATATCTGCATATTGTATGTTATGTTTTCATTACCTCTCTCACTGACTTTGAAGGACAGCCACAGAATAACAACATACAGTAAATAACCCTGCATAAAACTCCAGTTCCAGCTATTACTGGAGAAGTATCATATATAGCACAACTTTACCACTTTTTTTGCAGAATAAATTCTAAATAAAGAGTATTGAAGAAAAAAGAAAGAAGAAAAGAAAAAAAGATTTTATTCTGGGGGGAGGAGTGGGGGTAGAGCCTTTAGAACAGGCTCATTGGATTAAGCCTGTTCTAAAAGTGTCAGGTACTGCGAGCCTTTGGGTTTGCATACTTTACAATGCTGAGGGGCATTTCTGCCTACATAAATACAGCTGCTGAACTGAAGATGGCTGCATCTCCCACCATGCAGGTGCAATGCTTAGTCGGCTGAAAAATTCACCCCACTTAATAGCTTTGTTTAATCTTCAGATCTGAAGTCCTGGATGTTTAAGATTCAGATTTCAAAACTATAAAGACTAATTTGCTAAACCTTCTTGTGAAGAGCTGTACATTTCAAGATGAATTGCAGGAGGCTGAGGCAATGTTTCCTTCCTAAGCTTGGAAAGAAAGAAAATCCGACTGCACTTACACTCTTTTTTAAGAATGGTCAGTACTGCTGCTAAGGGCACTGATAATTGCTAGAGGCAATTCGGATAATTTCCTCCAGGGAGGTTTCTTCTGATTACAGTTTTCAGTATGACCTACAAAATGTAGCTTGGTTTTGGATAAGATGGCAAGGTCATAGATTTTTCAAGGGCTTTTACAGCACAGACCAAGTTAAACTCGCTGCTTCCCATTTGATTTCATGTTTATAATCAAATTTGAAGTGCTCTTATTGCTTCTAGTAGTTTAGTGTTTAATATAATTAGATGCAGTAGTTAAGCTTTTTGATATTATGTAATGTAGTGGGTTTTTTTTCTTTAAGCTGTATCTTTATACAGGCAAAACAAATTCAGATTTTATCCAAACAAGCAGAATTCCCACAAGACAACTCAAGTTATACTCAAATTAGAGATACGCTAGGGGCAAAATGCTACTGTCCTTCATTAAGGTATTTTTGTGGTTTTGGATTCTTGATATAAGCATTTCTTGTACTGTAAAGCACATATCTTGAGGTGTAAGATAGATACATACGACAGCTTTGTCTCCATATAAAGTTAATTAGAGTCCATATAGTTAAACAAAAATTTTCCTGATACATTTTTTCCTACCTAATGGTCTGAAGATTTCTATTTGCCATTTTGGAAGAGCATTGCTATGATGGCAGAATGATGAAATTATGGCACAAGAATAGTACAATAGGAACATTCTAATAAGGAGTAATACAACTGAAAACACATAGCACTATGCATTTATACATATTCTTAGTAGCTGCTGACAATTTAGCTGAATCAACATCAGCATTTCTTCATCTAAAGTGTTCAAGTGATGTAAGAATTACTTACTGAATTCTGGATTAAACAATAACTCTGGTTTTAAGGGTTGTTTCTGCTGAATGAGAGTCTCTTCTTTAGATCCTCTGTAGAAATATATAAAGTGAAGGAGCCTCTCGGACTTTAAATTATTGCACAAGGAGATAAGAGTCTTTTAAAGTTCTTGTGCTGTTGGTGTCACACTCAGCTCTGCCTGTACTCTTTATGCGCAACAAATACATTGTAGTACTGCCAGTGGCCAGATGCAGTGAGAGGTTTTATTGAGCATAGGTTTCCATCACTTAAAGATCATTGTGGCTGCTATTGTTCTGACTGCTGTGATTAATATTCTCCTTCAGGTAGCCTTCAGAAGGTAGATTTCATAGGCTCTGATGTAACAGAGCCATCCATTTCAGCTGTTTCATCCTTAATTTATTGGGTGGTTTTGTGTTTTGCTATATTGCTTCATTTTAAGATTATTTTAATTTCAAGGCAGCAATGTTTACAAAGAGTTGTTAAAACAGCACTACTAAGTCTTCAAGTATGAGGTTGGTTTTTGGAACTGGACATTACCCCTTGACTGGCATTCAATACTGCTTGCCTTCAAAACTTAGTAAATTAGGGCTTGTGAAGGCTAAAGGCTTAACAGCTGCTCCAGCTACAATCCTGCTTCGGCAAGGCAGCAGGAGCAAAGGTTTCATTCTCACTGATTCTTCAGCAGGTCTCAAAACTAGGAGAAAGGATTATTGTGGTTCCATCTGCACTCATTTCTCTGCTTTTCTGGAGCTGTTCTTTTACTGAAACATGAAGTGCTAAATAAAGATTACAAAAATTACTTAAGAAAGTGAAATTTATGCAAAAAAATTATGTCTGTTCTCTTAAGAGAATGTCTATTCTCCAGTAGTTAGAAGATAATACAGAAACAGAGCATGTATGTAAGTTCATTTCCTGTGATTGATTACAAAGCAAGTAAGTATTCAAGTCAGTGTAATGACAATGAGACTTCATACTCTTCCTGCCATTACAGTGAAAAGTCCAAATATAGTGGTACGTTGAAAGAGTATGAGGTCTTGCTTATATGTTCCTACCACAGTGATATTTTGCGGCCATTTCCAAGAGCTTCAACATACCTCATATGAAGTCTTACATGTGTTAATGAGAAACAAATAACATTTTTGTAGTTGCTAATACCTAGAGCTATACAAGATATGGAAGAGGATGGGCATAATTTGTTTTCCACAACAGGAAAGCCATGATCCATGAAAGTCACAAAAATGCCTCTGGGTTTGCTTATGAAATATGGAAGAAGATAAATTTAATTATTATAATCAAAACTTTCCCTTATTTAAAAATATCCCTTACTTTCTTCATAAGCAGTTATTCTTTTGAGAGAAAACCATTTATGAAAACCAGTTATTTTTACTAGTAGCTTTAGTCAGACTTTTGTTTAAAATCCCGGGTTCCTGAGTAGGAAAGTTCGTGCTACTTATGTTGTGGATGCTGCACAAGCAGAGTCCTTGTTAATACAGTTTTCACATCTCCTTTGAAGCTTTATTTACTTATAAATATAGGTTTTTACATTTCTTTCATTCCAGTCTTCTGCAGCTACTATAAATTATTCCTTAGCCCTTAAATACATTGCATGTGCTTTGAGCCAAAGTTAGTGTTTTCTCTTACTTTCTTTTTTCCCTTGTGAAAAAGCTTCTAAAATAACTTTAATGATTCCAATTTGTAGTTCCCCTCTGGTCTTCTTCATAAATACAGTTTAGCTAATTAGGGAATCAGGCATATTTAGTAAACTCAAAATAAGAAAATAAATGTGCGTTGCTATCCTTAAGAAGAGCGTGTTTATTATTGAGGTAGAAAGAAACAGAAGCTTCTTCTCTACTTCCTAAGGAACCATCTGAACTCTCCTGCTGCTTCATACATTTCTCTGTAGGGTGTAACTTCAACCTTGGTCCCGTGAGAAAGGAGCCTGCTTTGAGCACACCAGTGCTACACCTGAGAGTGTACCTTGTGGTTCATCAAGTGTAGATGTAAACCAGAGTTGTCCACTAAAGAAACCTGTGAAGTACACCAAATAACTAATATAGGCACACTGTATATAACCCACACCATGCCAGGCTCAATCATGGCCTGATTAGACGGGTTAGAAGGGTTCCTTTGAGTAGGTATAGACCTCTTTTGTTCATCTATAGGCCTCCTCTCCTCTTACAGACCTGCTTTTCTCCTTGCAAACGTTCACTGACCCACACACAGCATGTGTTTCCCTCTAGTGACTTGAACAATTTAATAGACTTGCATTTCCCTATGCCAAAAATGCAGCAACTCTGAATTATCAGCTCATGCAATAGAAACGTGTTTTTCAGATCAAGAGGTTCCAGTCTTAAACTCTGCAAGTAAATTGCTTGGCAGTGTTATTATTCAGGGAGGAGTAACATGAAGTTAGAATTAAGGGCTTTGAGTTCTACAAAAGGTAGGAACTATAGATTTAATGTCAATCTGCATCTACTGTTTCACTTAGGTCCCTGTGACTTCAGTTCTACTGATTTAATAATGCATACTTCTAAAAAAGGAAAATGACATTGACTTCAAAGGATCTTTGGCTCAGACCCTATATGAGAAACATTCTGAAAATGTAACTGCTATTGTCTCAGCTGAAATGTGCTGCATTCCACAGATTAATGTGATATCAATTCACAGGAGAGTATATGCCTTCAGTCAGACGAAGTTTCTGGAAAAGATCTTCTTAAAATTGTGTATACGAATTCCAATTGTACTAAGGTCAAACCATCTTATTTCTAACATTTTAACATCCCTAGAGCTATATTCAACTAATAAAAGTGATTTTTTTATTGTCCTTGTGCAATAACTTCTGAACTGTAAATCCTTATGAGTGCTTTTTATTTCTAACCCCATCTCCACTCAGAAGTACTTCCTGCAATAATCCCTGACTTTTCAGGGACTTGGCACAGGTCTGACAATTCATGTTCTACACCAAATACAGGGAAGCTAATTCAAGTACCAGAAGACACACAAAAGAGTGAAAATTAACATGAGCAAAATGGTTACATGGTTATACTGCTCTGGTACCCAATGTAGTTTAGGCAGTGGTGGCTCTATATCCTCTCATTGCAGCCTAAATCCTGGGTAATTAGTCTGTGAGACCTGGCAAATGGAAAAAAATTCCTGCCAAGACCAATAGGAAGACCTCCAACAAAACTCCAGGGTACTAGAGGTAATAGTGCAATAGACACCATTACTGTTAACACTGGAAATAAAATGATTTCTGTTCTTGAGAGCTTACAATTAAAATGGATATAAGGACAGGGTCAGGGAAAGGCAGTACTATCAGCCCCACTGATGAAGAATCCCGTACAGGGGCAACAATTGATACTGAAGTCCTGTTCCAGTCTTGCATGTTGCAGCCTTCCCCTGCAGACTTCTGCATTAACCACAATATTGGACTTCTGTCTTCCTGTGTTTTTAAGACCTAAACAGTAATATGAGCAATCTCTCCTATTTGAAGTTTTTTTGCTGTCCTCTTTCATGATCTTATTACCATTAGTTTACTGCAGTTAAATAATAATCTTCCTTTTGTAAAACCATGTGTGGTAAGATTAACCAACAAACTGCTTAAAGTCTGCTTACTTAACAGATACGGTATTAGTCAGATAGAAGGCAGTAGTAGTTTATTTTTGTTTTTGTGAAACTTTCAGTACAGGTAAAAAAAAAATGCCAGTCTATAATAAGTGTTGCATGGTTTTTCATTGGCACAAACTTGTGCTTGTGTGTGCTTGTGTGTGCTTGTGTGTGCTTTTGTATGCTTGTGTAAATACTCTTGTGTGTGTATTTAGGTCTCAGTGGTTGCTGCCAGATGGATCATTCCCATTCCTCACTACAACTATTTACACAGGACCTAGCAACTGCTCCACCTATAACTGGATCCCTGCAAAATTTTAGGGGAGAAATGTGCATGGGAAAAGCACCCAAAAGTTTTAGATCCCAAGTAAGTAAGGCAGTACTAGCTGACAGCCTGCATTCCTGCATTACTGTGCAACCAAGATAGACTTAATCCTGAATTTTAATGTACAGAATAAATATATATATTTATACAATTTTAAAAATACAGAAAAGAAATAAGTTAAAAATCCTTCTTAATTTCTGTTCATATTTATGTATTTTAGTCTATTTTAACATCCTATCTTTTCTTACTACTATATATACCTTTCATACTTGCATAGTGCAGGGGGTGTAAGGGATGGGGGACTGTTCGTACGTCTAAAAGATGAAAGAAAGCCAGAGGTGCAAATATAAAAACATACATAGCGTGTGTAATGTCCATGTCACCTACATTTCTTTGAGTTTCATTGAAGTTTAGAAGATCTCCTGAAGCACTCTTGAAGCATATTAATTCCATTTAACGGCTATTACTGAAAGTCAAAATGTTACAGGTTAACATCTGACTCAGTTGCCATGCTTCCAGCTACAGCAAGAGGAAGAGCATATTAATTTATTCTTGACAGTGTATAAGTCTCTGGGGATCTTTTTAAATCTTGTACAAATATCTTGCAATAAAAAGTTCCTGCTAACTTTATTACCAAAGGACAAAGTAATTAAACAGAAGGTCAATAGAAAAGATCTGCAAATCTCTGAACTTAAAATACATATTACCATTCCTTTGGACTGTGTTTTGCATAGTTTAATTATATAAATCTAATTTTAAAATATTAGTTTTTAAAAAACGGACCTATATCTCTAGAATAGATGAACATCTTCATAACGTGTTATTTAGATAAAAGAAGAGCAGTATATGTTAGGCTTTTAATTTAAGAAACAGGGTTAAAAGATTTGTCTATAAAACAGTGCAATTAATATACTTTACCCTTACCAAAAAGAAAAAAAAATATCCCTCTGCACTTCCAGGACTTTTGGTTGTCACCTCTAGAAGTACTGCAATTCTCTGATACAGACTAAGGGTTGGAAGAGAACAAGTTATTTTATATTTACCATTTCAATTTGTTTAGCTATAGAACTCATCACTGCCCTGGGCCCATGTTTTAGCTCTTCTCTATTAATTTAGGGTACCCGATGGGGCCCATATTTTTGATGTGAATAAAGAGGAAAGTGGAAGGACAATGATTTGTTCAAGCCCAAATAGTACACGTATAGCAGCAGCTGGAACTAGAGCTCCAAGAAAAGCTCCAGCACACCAAACTGCACTGCCTTGTACAGTAGAGGAAAAAAACCAAACCAAACCAAAAAACAATCCAAAACTTTATTATTGAGCAAGGATTATTGTGCATATCAGTTTGTCTTTATTGTTTAAACTTTCATTTTATTGCTAAACATGCAGGCATCATGCCATGCAGGAAAATGGCTGCAAATACTTCAGGAAAGTTTGCTGGTAAGATGCCTCTTGGCAAAGTTCTGTTTCCTCATGAAAATACAATAAGATAAAAAGATCGAATTGTTAATAGCATGGGAAGTGGGTGACATGACATGAAAGCATTGCATTTTCATTTAGATGTGGCTACTTGAGTTGCATTTCTTCTGGCTTTGGCACTTTAGCAACAAACACGAATTATATTAAACCTAAAACTTTTGGGTTAACTATGAGGCATATTGTTCCAATAGCTCATGAATATAATTCTAGTTAAAATTAAACAATAATATTCATATAGAATTACTCTTCCATTGAACAGAGAAAAACAAGACACAAGAATGAGAAATGTGGTCATGCTGCGAAGTAGAGACAGACTTGTGCTCCTGAAAGGGAAAAGAATCCATCAGCTCTTGTAGGTTTGTGTGAGAAAGGCAGAGAAAACATTACTAACTCTCAGAAACAAAAGATAAAAAAGTAAATTCTAGTTTTTGGGTTAAGACACTTGGCAAAGATGAAAACAAACAAAAAAATTATAACAGATAAAAATGAGAGTGGTGAAAGCAGACTGACTTCTAGATGCAGTTAAGAAAAAAAGAGTTAGTTAAATATGTAATGCCTTTTAACACTATGCTGTCTCAGCTTGGGTCTCAAGTCAGTGAAGTTCTGTGCCTCGAAATAAGACTTCACTGCAGAGAACAAGGTAGCTGCTCTTTATTGATCTTTTTGAAACACTGAATACCTAATAATATATGGAAGTAAGTAAAAGTCTGATGTTTTCAAAAATTAAGGGGGACATAAGTTAACAGTGTCATTAGATCAAGTTTCCTGCTACTTCAAACAGCTGCCTCACAGATACTTTTCCATGGAGTTATCTGACTCCAATTTAAAAGAAGTGGCATTGCTAGCTCCTAACAGCTACTTCTATAGAAAGTCTTGTTCAAAAATACAGGTGGTTATCGAGCCTTTCTTAAATTTTATTCATTTTATGCCAATATAATTTATGCCAAGTTAAGATAGCCTGCACAGCCTTGAACTTGTTAAACGAAACAAGGCTATCCACCATACCCCCCCTAATACAGGTTTTTACTTTCCTCAGTCCTCTGCTTCAGTGTGATTTTTCTTTCTGGGTAAGAGCTCTATGGAGTATTTTATATGCACTATACTCATTGAATGCTGTGATCATATCTGTGTTTATGTCTCATTAGTGATGATATGAGTAAAACCCTAGACTTCCTAATTGATTCTAGTAGATAGTATACAGCATATATTCATTTTTTTATGGTAAAATTATGTGCCTCAATTTCTTTACTGTCATTCTTCAAGTCAGCCATGGTTTCCTGTTTGATTTTTCTATCTGTCTTTATTGACAGGCCTTCCAGGTTTGTGTAATCCATGTTAGGGAATCAGTCACATTTGAAATCAGATACTTACTTGAAACCTGAAAAACATAAGTGAGATAATTACATTGGTTTGTGTGGTACCAATTTGTAATGATTAGTGAAGCCTACAAATGCTACAGCTGTGGTAATTGGTGCACTTGTAAGTGTACCAGGTTGTCAGGCACTTGCAATGCCTGTGTCAAATAATCATAGCAGAAGTCCAAGTCAGACATGCTAATAAATGTGATTTATTTACCTTAACCCAATCATTTTTGGCTAACATTCTGTAAACTAAATGTAAAGTTAATGCTTGATGCGACTGGCTAGAAATAATACCTGTTGACTTTCCTTTTGGGGCTATGACTTAACCATTAGGCTTTTTTTTGTGCGTATGTGTGAAATACAGATTTGTATTTCTACAGATATGTCTAAGGTAGATAATATTATAAAGCTGCCATATACTCCTTTTACAGTCAATGGAAAAAATATATTCTGCTTATAGGACACAATTGCTTTTATTCTACAGTATGTATTTAAAGTAGGTAAATGTACTTAAAGTACCTAAATGAACTGTTCTTTGTAGAGTTCTATTTCTCATATAGGCTATAAAAAAGTTAAGTGACTAAGATGCATAGGTCTGAAATTACTTGAGGTAATCCTACCTTATGTTTTGTTTGGATCAGTGGCATCACTTTGTATGTACTGGCAGTGGGCTTTATTTCTTTATAGTTTGGTCAAACTGGCAGGGTTCCTCCTTCGAAAAGTAGACTGATTTTCCATTTTTCTGACTACAGTTATGACTGGGAAAATAATCAAAATAAAAATACTGAAAGAACTCAATCTAATGATGAAATAGTCAGTTTTCAGAGCATGTCAATATTCTTGATATACCTACTAAAATCCAAAATCTGTGGTAAGTTCTCTGTTTACATCATACGGAAATATTCCATGACTTGGAAAAACTACAGATTTTTTATAGGCCAGGGAAGGGCTCTTTAAACCAAACACCATCCCCAGGTACAGCAAGTATTTTCTTTTTGGATTCTGACTATTTTCTATCATGCATACATGTAATAAAATTCTTATGTGTAATAGAATGGTCTTTATTTTTTTCCTGTAGAGAAGTGCATGCTAAAGCATTTTTGTTCTTAGTATTAACATTTCTAAGGATTTATTAGGGTCAAACTTTCTCCTTCTTTAGAAGGTTTCATTCAGCCAGGTAAGATTCTTTATCTCTGACCTTTATCTGTGCTTTAGCTAACCTTTTCAATATCTAGAGTCTAGTGTCTTGATGCTAAAGGCTTAGACTAAGTGTGTATTTTGGTTAATATTTGATGTTTACCTATTGTAAAAACTTACAGGAGATTCAACATGTTTGGAATAGTTACAATATTCCATCTTAGCTGGCATTTCCTAAATTCTGAAGTTTTCATGCTCATCTCATTGCTGAGATCCGGCTCAGAAGTGATGAAGCTTCACTATCAGACAAAATAAGATAGAAATTTCCAGCCAGAAATGGCAGAAAGTGAAACATAGGAATTCTGCTTTAGGAGAATTATTTTCTCAGTGAGAAATCTTGGAAGATGTGTAAATGCAGATGGAGCTGACTGTGGATGGACACCTTTAATTATCAGTGATATTACCATGGTGAGGAAAACTGATTCATTATTTCCTCTGCTCACCCACAACACGTGAGTCATGCTTGGGTTCATCACCCTTTGTTAACTTTCTTCAACCAGAACTGGATCTGTTCTTTACTCCAGGGTACTTTTCATCATTATGAGATAACCACAGGTGGTAAGAGATCTTGGAAAGCCACCTGGCACCTGCTGGTTTATGAGTCATTTCTTTTAACTTATAGCTACACAGGAACGAAGAACTGAACTACATGTCACTCTGCGGAACCTAGAGTTTTGGGGACCAGTATCCCATGGATATAGATTAAAATCACAAACATATGTTATGCTTGCATGTACTCTTAAATGAAACAGCAAAGTCTCATACTTACTAGCCCATTTGATAAAATTCAGAAAAATAGCAATGGATTTTTCCCCTCAGTCTGTTGATAGGAAATAATACATTGGTGCAAATAAGGTGGTTTCATACAGGTGGTTTTATACCCAAATTTTGTCATAAATATAAAATGAAACAGGTTCAGAATATTCATTCAGTTAGATGCAGTTATAGTCTTTAGTTAGGTTCTGTGTCAACTTTTTCAGGACCAAGAGATCTGATAAACTTTCTACTACACATCGGTACAACTTTTCTATTCACTTTGCCCTTTCTTCTAAAAAACCTATATATTGTTGCATTGCTTTGGTCTTGGTTAGAACAGAATGGTGTCATAATTTTCTAGAGAATCGTGTTTTACTAGCTAGTTAGTTATTTTAAGGACACTCAGTTAAGTTTGCTAAAGCATATTTTTTCCATCAAGATAATAAAAGAACTTATTAGTGCTGCATTAATTCCAATAATGATATTTACTGGAGCACTGGCAAAGCACTGAAGCAAATACTGTAGGTGAAGGGGCTCTTACTTAATACAATATAGTTATTGTCTTAACAGCAATTTCTTAACTATTGTTCTCAAGCTGATCATGCAGACTTGATTTGGTTTTATATAGCTCAGGCAGCAAAATCAGAGAGATGATTAAAAGCACATACAGATTTGACGAACCTTTTTACAAAGAAATATATTGAGAAGAAAGGAGCAATATTTTCGGTCACTCCAGTGGCAGGAGAGCCTGGACTTTGAATATCCTCAGGGAACCCTGATGAGCTCGGCTTCCTGTCAGTCCACAGTAATGATACATTAGACATTTGCTATCTTTGTATAAAAGTACCTCATTGAAATACGTGAAGAAAATAGTATTTCTCTTTTTATTTCAGTGCGAAAATAAGTATTTGATGTTTACTCCAGTGCTACTCTAAACTGGGAAATGTCTGATGCACTGAGTACAAAGTACGACTTTTTGCCGGCAGGTTTTTAAGCCTTTGGTTTTGATATCTCTCTAAGGCTGTTTCATATTAAAGCAGTGGGACCAAATACCTAATGAGGAGCATCTTGCCAAATGTGACTGGACTGAGGCAAGCACCCTTTTTAAGTGTTTTATTGGCTGCATGGTTTCTAAGCTAGAATTCATGGCAACTAAATTAGCTATCCAAAAATGAAGTGTCTAGTCTACATTAGGTAAAGTTAATCAATAGAGAAGAGTAAATCCAAGGGCATTTAATGTAATTTTAAAATAGGTGGAATGAATGACAGGCTCAGCAGAGTTTCTGTTGCACGTCTTGCTTTCAATTATGGAAAGATCTTGAATGCCCAGCTTGGACTGGGAACAAAATTGTTGGTTAAATTCAGCTGGCGAAGCATCATATTTAGCCTTTAATTACCCCTTTTGTATTAAAATCTCTGACCAATGAATGAAAACCTTTATGTCCTGCAACCATAATGTCTAGTTTTGTTATGTCTTTATTAACACTGTATCTGCTTTTACTTAATAAATTGAAAAATAATAATATTAAAAAAACCAACCCCAAACCAAACTTACCAGAGTAAGAGTAAAGTTCTTCTTAATGAAATACTGAAATCCTCATGGTCAGAGACATCTACAATTTACATATATGATGCTCTTAGCTGCAAAGAGTAGGAGAAGGAAAAGAAAGATCACATCTTCATAATTTCATTGCAGTATCTACATGCAGCAAAATGTGGCATCCGGCACATTCTGTTATGCAATAGAACTAAACTAGGAACAAAGTTCCTGCTGATTTTTCTCTATGAAAGAATACTTCAAATAATGCGCAGCTTTGAAGCAATTGGTTTCTCAAGTCACGACTCAGTGGTGCCTGAGCATCTGCAAGGAGTCTCGAATATCTATAGCGGCTGACTCATTTCCAGTTTTATACAGAGAGACATGCGTCACATCATTGATTAATGCAACTGGTGGTGAGAAAGATAATATCCAGGAGAAGCTGTGAGGAGGTCACTGCAGTCATAGTCATTTGTCAGGCAGAGTCTGCTGACGTACATAATTGTTATAATTGCTTTAAATTTTCCTGACTTGAAGTATCTTGCTTGTGGAGCTAATTGCACAGAGTTCTCAGATGTAAACGGAAGAATCTGAGATTTTAGTCTAAATTAAGGATTTTTCAGTATGTCATGAAATTTATACTTTCCCAGTTCTATGGAAGTGCCAAGCACAATATTTGCTAGCAGAGGAACAAAGTGTCAAGAATCAGTTCAGCAAGTGAGCTGCTTCCTGCTGAAAGTAAACTCCTTATGGATGTTCTTATACAAGCAGCAAGACTATATTTAACAAAGAAGACATTCTGCATGGCATTTTCTGTTTTGGAAAAGTGTCTGTATATCATCAAGTAGATTTTCCAGTATTTTTCTCAGCTCAACTCAATTTTCACTACCTAGTGTCACCAGGGTTTTCTTCTGGATATCTGTACAATACTGAATTCCTGTTTGGAATTTTCCCTTCAGCAGCTGTTAGCTAGGAAATCCGTTTTTGTAGGCTTCTCAATCTTCCCCTACTCTGGAGTGACACGGATGGGCAGAAGCATCTTGGCAGTAGGACTGCATGTGGATTTTCAGCCATTACAAAGATGAGTTCATGGCCAAATGCCAGATGATTCCTGCTGTTTGAAATATGAAAGAACCCTTTCCATGCAGCTGCTTGCATGCTCCTATGCCCGCCGATGACAGGTGCAAATCAGTGACAAATGGAAGGCATTGAATGGGCTCCGCTGTCTCTTCCTGAGTCAAGTTGGGGGATCTATACACTGAATAACATTACTTAGAGAAGATATTTTTTCTGAATTCAGTTATTTAAGAATATATTAATATTTTTTGTGGCAGGATATATTTCTCAAAACAAACATTAAAGCTGAAATTGAGGCTAGAAAATCTTATTAGTCCCTTTTTTTTCAGAAGTGTAGGCATGGCAATGAAGAAAAAATGTGTCAGAACATCTTATAGACTTTGATTGCTGGCATCTACCAGCTTATGGAACAAAATTGTGTACAACTGAAATTTAATGCCCGAGTTCTCTTGTAAGTGCACTAATTTAAATAAAAAAATAGTTTTTCACATTAATGTGATCCAGATCCTACAATTTGAAGCATTAGATGCACAAATTGCATATTACCTTGAAAAATTTTGGTTGAAGTAAATAGAAATTAATCTATGTAAAATTTTGCATATTCAGCATTGGTCACATAATTAGAAAGCAATCAAAGCACAACAAAAAACCAACATGTCTAGTAGTATTTCCTCTGGCAATATGTTTTAAACAGCACTTTAATACCAAACAGACCACATCATCTGCCCTGGCTCATTGAGTTAAAAGTTAGCGCGGCTTCTCATGTGCAATGGAGCAGGAAATAAGACAGCAAACACTGTAGGAATTATCAACAGTCTTAGACAGTACCTAATGCTAACTGAATAAATAAGGATTTTGTAAATATAGTATGCTCTTCAGAAATGCCCTCAGGGAAAATGATGGGAGCAGCCTAAAGGAGGAGAATTGAGATGACAACAGAATGGTTTGTGCTTGCTGGGATAAAACTTGTCCATTTGTGAGTGAGAAATGAATGAATGAAAGGAATTGTTTTTTAAGAAACATCATTGCAAGGTTATGAGCAAAACCAACGTTTTGATCGTTATCAATAAGAAGCTTTTTGATTAACTCTTCTGACACACAAATACCCACCCCCACTCCTCCCATACTACATTCTTTTGCTTCTGATTTTGATACATAGTTCTAAGGAAAATCCTTCAGCAATTTGATCAATCACCTCTAAATGCCGCTGCTTTTCTGTTCTGTTGTTTAACAAGATTGCTATGGAATTGGGAAGAATAACACCTTATTGCAGTTGCAGGTATTGTATTTTAATGATATTCAGAACACTAAATGATATTCATGCAAGCAATTAAATGGAAAAAGTCTAGACTAGAAAGAAACCTATCCACCTGCTACTTGCTCACCTCACCTATACAGAGCCCAAGCCTATTTTGAGAGCAGACTGTTTCCCTACGTTTTTAGATGAAATATATTCAGTCCTTAGGATGAAACCTATCTCATGTACATTTATAAGAAGAAAATTTCCAATGTGTTAGTATCCTTAATGAATGTATATTAAAGACACATCCTCTTGAACATGCCAACGTAAAATAAACTTGCCATAATCCACATTATTGTGGAGTGAAAATCAGAAAGACTAAAGACTTTTTTAAAAAGCAGAACAGCTCCACATTGTTTCTTTGGAGGTGTGTGATTAAACTTCTCTCTTTAATCATTCCATTCCCAAAAGGAAGATACTGTTCTCACAGAACTTATGACTTGAAAAATCCCATTCTTGAATTAATGCCTGAGTCCACCAATGCTGAAATATAATATAATAATGAGGTCCCTAGTGCAATTAAATTTTATGAAGCTCAGACATGGTCAAGAGCTTCATATATTAAAAAGGGAAGGTCAGTGACATTCTCTTTTTTAGAAAGTTAAGTAGCTACTAAATTGCCCTAAAACTATTTATTCAACATAGTCCTTGAGCAACTCATAGGCATTTTTTCTTTTCCTTTCCAGTGGAGAGGCCATTTGTATGCATCCTCTACTGAACTATGCAAGTGACCATATTGAACTATGCACTGTGACCAGACCATCCAGTGTTCTGCCTGCAGTCCCAGCCAACTTTGATGACTGCCAGAGGGTACCCAAAATGCAGTGCTTCTTCTGCACAATCTTCTTATGCCAAATTATTCGCAGCTGAGGGACTGCCTAATCTAGAGGTGCTGTCAACACACCCGTTTTTAGTATTAGCAACACCTCACAGCAGAAACTCGGGTGGATCCTGCAGGCTACTGCAAGATGGACTGCGGCTCAGGGTTTATTTATTTTCAGGTTCTTAACCTGTACTACATGAAAGATAGTGACCTTGTTACATGTAATATGAATACACTCAGGGAAAACCCCTACAAAGTAGGCAGTATGCCCTCGGGACATGTCTAGTTAGACTCATTATGTGTTGCCCAAATGTACGGCCACACAGGCCATGACTTTGTATGGTAACCAGTTGGTCTTATGACTAATATAAATTACTCTGAAGTTTGCACATCAGACTTTGTCTTCTCACAACAAACTCAGGTCTCTTTATTTTTAGTGCCCTTCATAATATTGTATAATTTCTCTTTTTCTGCCTGTACTTTTCTGACCATATTTCTAAACACTGTGCAAAGAAGAAGGGAAAACTAATTAGACCATGAGCTGTATTACTGTTACTCTCTTTAATCTATGTCTTTACTATAGTTCTTTTTAAAGATTATTGATTTTTTGAGAATAGAATGTAAATATACGTTCTCGAGATTGGAGAATAACAATCATCTGACTTAAAATCATGGCACAGACCATGCACTGAATTTACAATTTAAGATTTCCTTAAGGAAATAAGTTGCTATGAGTAGCAGAAATATTAAAAATATGCTGTATGGGAGAGGACAGGGGAGCAGCTCTGTCATTACATACTTAAAGAATCAAAAGAGTAGTGAGATTCACAAGCTGATCACTTAAATAGGCAAAAAATGACCTTCTATAAGCCAGCAGAAAATTATTAAGTGTTTTTGAACTTATAAGTAAGAGTTGCATTATCTGGAACAAAGACCAATCTGGAAGGAAGGCATTAAGAGAAAGAGAAATTTTTCAATCACTGTGACTGACTTGGGCACCTAAATATTACATAAAATATCAAACCTGAACTGAAGGGCTTCTTCTATTGTCAGGGGGGGAGAAAGAAGCTGGTTTAAAGGGCATTTCAAAGCAAAACTCCTGGTGGTTTAAGTGTACTTCCAAAGAACTCTCTTGCTTTTCACCCAAGTAGTAAAAAAGGAATCCTACTTCTGCTAATGCATGATACATCGTAAAGGTAAAATTTATTTCCTAATTTTTTTAAGTCTATGATTAATCAGCTGAGTGCCTCTAAAATATTTGCCTAGTATTATATAATGAGAGCACTCTTTAAAATAACTGGAAGCTATTCCATCAACTAAAATACTCTAAGGATCACCTGTATAAGTAAAACACAAGGTCACTCTGTTCAAATAATCTAATTACATTTAAAAGTTATTGCAGTTAGAGTGCTCAATACACAGAATGAAGCGGTATCACTGGTTAAGCTTACTGCCTTTTCATACAATGGTAGTCAACAATCTGACTACTAAGCTGAAAGAAATTTGACATTTTTCTATCTGTTTCCGATATTTAAAATGATACCTTATTCATTCGTTCATGATGACATATACAATAAGGGAAATCTGGAAAGGTTAAATTATAATGTAAATCAAATCAAACAGAAAAACCTAAATATCCTTTCTGAAGAACTGTGTTACTAAATGGGTTGTCTGTAGCTACAGGCAACACCAGAGTGACTATTCTGATAGCTTATTTGGGCTACTGGTTGAACCCAAACTAAAAGTAACTCCTTTTATTTTTTTCTAATGCATCCTTATAATGTATGAAGGCCTCATAATGTGCCTCCAGTTTTCTAGGTTTTCCCTTAAAATTACCAGGCTTTCAAGTCTGGTAACAGTAACAAAGACCTAAGTTCATAATGCAAAAAGCAAGCTCCAAAAGCTCTCAAAAGGATTTCAGATATTTTCCACTGTATCATGAAAAAGCAGCAACTGGGTTTTTTATTTTTTTTATTTTCTAAATCAGGTTTACAGAAGGCTTCTATCATTATTAACAGCTGAAGTAAACTCTGACTGGCAGCTACAAGATAGGGGTCCCTGGCTGAAGGCTGACAGCGTAGTAGAATCGTAGAATAGTTAGGGTTGGAAAAGACCTTAAGATCATCTAGTTCCAACCCCCCTGCCATGGGCAGGGACACCTCACAC
>JANEXQ010052895.1:0-13542 GCA_026283885.1 Poicephalus gulielmi | reverse complement strand
TATTTTGCATGGTAAAATTTAAAGCAAAATATTTACAGTTTAAAAGAAGTACCTTTTTGCAGATAAATTTAGACATTTATGTGAATAAAAAGTGTTTCATTTGTATGTCTCCATGCATTTCTTATGTTAGTGTTAAAACAAACAGAATGTTAGGTGAGAAATATATTCAGCACTGGTCAAGAGAATACCTCATTCCAGACTAGAGTACACTTTGTTACACTTTGCTGGTTTATTTTTTTTTTTCTGAAATGTTTTGCTATATAATGCCAACCAAGATACAGCTCTAAGGAGTTACATGTGGCTGTGTTTTTTGCCTCTTCATGGTAAACATTGTTTCTTGTGAAGGGATCTTAGAATTCTCCAAAGTTTTATGCTACAGAGGAAGGTGAATGAAAAAAAGACATAGATTTAATAAATAAAGCCTCTGTCTCTCTGGCAATGAGATCTTTTAAAATTCCAGCTACCTGCCTGCCTACCTACTTGTGTATTTATAGGTATATAAGTATGTATGTTTATATGCATATAGATGTATATTTATGCATGTATGTACATGTACATATATATTTATACACATATATACATATGTAATTTACTCTACATGTATGTTTAATTTGGTTTTGCTTTAGACAACACAGTCATAATTTCATAAGGTATTTTTCATTTGAAAAAGATTTTATTCTCATTATGCATTTCTTTAAATATTAAAAAATAATCTCCATACAAGAACATGAATGCAATGGCCCTGGGCCCATTGCAATATTTGAGATATTTAATTAGCTGACACACAACAGAAAAGATGCACCCTGGCAGCCAAGAGGGCAAACCACATCCTGGGGTGAATCAGTATAACCAGTGGGTCAAAAGAGGTGATTATCCCCATCAGTGCAGCCTCACCCTGAGTACTGTGGGCTTTCCTGGGCCCCACAATTTAAGAAGGATCTGAAGGTCTTTCTTTGTATGCATGCAGTGTAGGGCAACAAAGCTGGTGAGAGGGCTAGAAAGCATGTCCTGTGAGGACCAGCTGAAAAATTTTGTCTTGTCTAGTTTGAAGAGAAGGATGAGGAGTGACCTCGTTGCTCTATTCAGTTTCCTGAGGAGGGGAAATGGAGAGGAAGGTTCTGAGCTCTTCTCTCTGGTACGCAGTGACAGAACACATGGGAATGGTTTAAAGCTGCACCAGGGGAGGATTAGACATTAGGAAGTATTTCTTTACTGAGAGGGCGGTCAAACACTGGAACAAGCTGCTTAGAGGGGTAGTTGATGCCTCAAGCCTGTCAGTGTTTAAAAAGCACTTGGACAATGTCCTTAGCAACAAGCTGTAATTTGGCCGGCCCTGAAATGCTCAAGCAGTTGGACTAGGTTATAATTGTAGGTCCTCCTAAGTGAAATAGTCTGTTCTAAAAATATTTTTGGATTTTGAGCTATAGGCATCCAAAGGATCACCAACATAACTTCTTACCTGATCTGTACAAAACATGGCAGGTGTGATATTCTGAGTTTTAAACCTTTCTTTTCACTACTAATCACATGTTCTATGGTTTTAAAGTTCAACTTTTGCTTTTAAATTTTCTATCAGAATACAAGGCTTCACGAGAGAGCCTAATGATTCTATTGGGCAGATTTCATTAAGTTTTGCTGGCCAGACTTTTCAGGGGTTTTTTTGGTGGTTTTTTTTTTTGAAATTAAATGTCTCTTTTTCAAAATATATGCTGCTCTGAAGCGGCAGAAAAAATGTTTTGCTTAGTTTGATTTTCCATAAAAGATTCAAGAGCTCCAAAATTCTTGTTTAAACTGTGTCCAATAGCTAGCCTGTATTTTAGTCAAAACTGAGTTTAAATGATTTCCAGTTTCTCTGGAAATGTCTTTCTGTCTTTAATATTTGTGACTGTAGTGATGATTTTATTGAAATAAATAAACCAATAGAATAAAATTAGAAAAAGAAAGAACATTGTTTGAGAACACTAGCAGATTGGGCAGCATTTCAGAAAAGCACTTAAATGTGTGCCTAAAAGGAAAGTAACTTCATTCAAGACAGACAGTAGACAGGGCATGAGACAATGTAGAAGACCGTCTCAAAAAGTAAAGGATCCCAAGACAGTTAGGATTTGGCAAAAGAATAAAGCTTCAAAATTGAAGCAAATGGAAATTGGCTGAGGCTGAATGAGCAGTGTTTTTGGGCAACTAAGTGTTTGGAAAGCTGCAATTGATCCTGCAAGAAGTGTTTAAAAAAAATAAAAAGTCTGGACTATTCAAATGTGGTCACCAGTGTGGAGTCCTAGTAGCTGGACAGGTCACAAGATACTAAGACAGCCTTCAAATCATGACTGACTGAAAGAAAACAATTGTTCAACCTTCCTGCTAAAACACAAGGATCAGAGAGAATGAAATGAAGTGAGCAATATTTACATACAAAACATATATGAGGTCTGTGGAAAACCTTCCCACAAGGTGTTGTGGACTTGGTGTATTACTGAAGTTCAATAATCAGCTGGGTAACCTGATGCAGGAAACTCCAACTGAAGCTATTCAGTACAAAAGGCTCAGCTTATCTGCTTTAACTTTGGCATTTACTGTTGTTTCAGACACCCTTATAAGTGGATGTTAAACCTGAAAGAGATCTTCGTTATGTGGTTAGAGTTGCTGAGACAAACTCGGGTACTTCAAACACCACTTCTGCATCTGAACCCCGGATGTTAAGCATGAACTGAATCTCTTGAGGTCCTATTGACTGTCTTGACTAGACAGTTCATTAACTCTATGTCAGTCCATTAACTATAATTAAAGCTTAGACATCTTGCTCACATCTAAGTAGTTGCATGGAGACATACAAATGAAAGTGCATTAATGTTTTGCTAATACCAAAAGCAACTATTTCTGGCTCAAGAAATCCCTGAGTTGCAGACTGACAAGAACTTGGAAAATATTCCAGGAAATAATCAATGATTTCTGTATTCCTGTTGTTTTTGTAAATCCTTATCTAAGCAGCTACTATTAGCCAGTGGAGACAAATAATAGGTAAAGTAGATGACATTGATAGACCCTGAACTGTCTTAGTATGGCAACACATATGCCCTTATGTTGTTCTCTGGAAACAGTGTGTTGTGTATTGTTAGGAGTTAAGCTCAAGTCAGAATAGGGGAAAAAAATATTATCAAGCAATTATCAAGATTATTGAGCAATTCAGTGAAATTCAGGTGAGATAAGTGGAGAAGAAGAATTTTAAAATATTTGCCGTATGAAACAAACTGTTCCTCCTGAAAGAGTTGGAGGCTTATTAAAATAAAGGGCCTACTTGCTCCATGTAGCAGCTTGAGTTGTTGGATCTATTCTATATGAAGGCACGAACACATGCAAAACATCAAGGTACTGCTAAGTCTACATATCTGAAAGAGATTATTTTCCCCTTTCTGTCTCCGAAGTTACCTCTGTTCTGAAAACCTTTGTGTCTACCTCACAGCTATTTCTAATGCTTTCTTTACATGTTCCCTCAAGCTCCATTTATAGCAACAATTTACACAGATCCAGAGCGCAGGTTTTATCAGTGACATACAGCTATCTGTCCTCAGTAATGACTAGCATGCTTCCTGGCATGATTTCGATCCACTTTTCCAGATGGAGCCTAGAAGTTGTTTAAAGAAGAGAATACACCATAGGCTAGCCTCAACAGGCAAGATGAATAATACCTTTTTCTTCTTGGGGTGAAAAAGAGGTGGAGCTTACCTATCTGACTTTAAAATGCCTTGACATTCATCTTCTAATCATGACGTACCACGTTTTATTTACTAATATTGATGTAACTGAGTGTTTTTCCAGAAATTGTTTAAACCAGTCTTTAAAAAGCTTTAAGATACCCTGTGGTACTGGAACATATCACAGGTTTATTGTTCTTTTCTCTCCTAACTCTATGCTTTCCTTGTGCTTATTTTATATTTCAACTGCCCTCTATAGCTGGTCCTACCATGAGCTTCAGCTAGTTAGGCCAATCTCAGTGTTCATACAAAATCCCACCGTGTGTGTGTTCCTACTAAGTACACTCTCATAAGCCATGGGTTATTCACTGAAGAAACTTGAGAATTTGTGATTGGTAGATATAAGACAACTGTATTAAAATTCACACTAAGGGACCTATTATGTGGTCATTTCATTTTTCCATAAACTGTTTTCAAAAGTTTCCAAATATATGCAATGTTATATATGGCCTTCTGTGCCTTAAAGGAGCAATGTTAACAGGGTCTGTGACTGACTCTGCATGAGAAGTGATTTGAACTATATCTCACATGATTGCATGTAACAAGTATTTTAGTAAGCATTGTACAGAAAGGAACTGACAACCCTTTTTCATCTATTTTTGCCAAAAGTTATTTAAACTACTTTGCCAATAGTTATTTAAACTACATGCAGCCTTCAATTCAACAAGGTCTACAAGGCCGTGCAAAGGAAGAACTGGGAGCAGATATAACTGTGAAGTTCTGAGATAGAAAATCTTATTGAACTGCAAGTTGACCTTCATTTACACTACTAGAATAACGATTTTCTTTGAGAAATTATGTGGTCAGACTAATTAAGTGCACTTTCAGATCCACAGGGAACTTAGATTACTTTTGCTCTCAAGGAATCAAACATTTTCAGAGAGTAACATTTCTTTCTTCATGAAAGTCATGTTATGGAAAAGAAATTAAAAAAAGAGGAGAAACAGTGTAGAAAAATATTTCTTCCAGACACTGCAAAGTCCAAAATAAAGTAACAGGAAACACAGAGTAAAAGGAGCATTGATGCCAACATTCAGTGTTGTTGACATAGCTGGCAGGTAAGCTACAGCACAGCCTTTTGCCCTTTAAAATAAACAAGTTACATTTAAAAAATGATATCTAGTGATTTAATTCCTTTGTGTGCTGGTTCCTGTTAACAAACCACCTATTATGTCAAAAGATAGCAGACCTAAAATGATCTAGAGATGAATTCCAAAAGAAATAGAAAGCTTTAATTTACAAGGCTTAGCAGAATATACATGAAAAATTGCTTTAATTTTTTTTTCACTGCAATATATAAGTAGGTAAAATACAGCAGATTACATATAAAATTAGATTAATTAATCTGTCATATGTCAGTTTACAAAAAAAATCTGGATGTTAATCATGTTAATCATAATCACATAAAACAGATTTTGGAGATGAAAGTTATCAGAGAAAACTTATGGCATGTATGTCTGTGCCAAATTAATACAAAGGGTGGTAAAGTTATTGTTCTTTGATATGTGTCCTCAGTTTAAAAATGAATTTACTTAACTTGTTAAAGGAGGAAAGACCTAATTTTAGATGGCCCTGCGTAGAATTTTTTCTGTATGCTGTATTTTCTGTCCTGTTCAGGATGGAGTCAAGACATTTTAGAAACAACAGTTTAAACCTCTCTCACCAGATAGAACTGTCTTGAAAACAAATGTGCACAAAGGATAAAGTATGTAGACCAGATTTAAACTTAATTTAACCTCAAAAGCTACAAAAAATGACTAAACATAAAAAAAACCCCACTCATGTACACTTTAACACTGTGCAATTATTATCTCATCTCAAATGCATCGAGGAGACTTTTTTACTACCTTTTCCAAATATATGTCAATACTACCTGCAGAATGCACAGAGGTATAGACATGCCATCAGAAGGAATTCTGGGCTGTATTGTTTTCTGCGCAAACTTTTTCAGGGACTTATAAAATTACTTATACCTTTTTTCCCGTATAAACGAAAAGAAATATTTGGTTGTTGGTTTGTTTTTTCTTTTTTTTTTTTTTTTTAGAATGGGTAATTGTTTCTGGAATAGTGTTTTACTCTGCGTCATCACTGGACAATTTATTGTAGTAGTAAGGTAAAGACTTTCCTTCTGACAAAAGAACAACTAATAAACCTATCTGATTTTTATCAAAGGAGAACACAGTATGCAAAGCTTTGCTTCAATGTACCATATTTATAGAAAAAACAGGCTGGGAGGAACTTTGCAGATGTGATCATACAAATATGTAAAAGGCCTAGTTCCTGATTAATCATACTATTTAATTCCTAACATGGCTTCTGTTAATGGTTTTGGCCTTTGCCAGCTACTACAAAGATGATACCTGGGCATAGCTCCTGATGTAACTTATGCCAGGAATATTTCCCATAAGTTTAGGCACAATCATTGTCTCTTTGGGGTCCAAGAGAGTTTAGCTGTGAGGATAAGGCCAAATTGCCGTCTGAATGATGGGGCTGATGGGTCATGCTCTACCTGGAGACTGGTAACAACTGGATTACTGCAGACACCCTGCTTCAAGCAGGTGGCTCAACTACAGATCCCTTCCAATCTGAATTATTCTATGTTCCTCTTGATCAGCGATCAGATAATTGGAAGGGAAAGAAAGAAAGGGAAAACTTTTAAAAAATAGCTTGTATGTCATTGTAGTTTATATGTCCCAGCAAAGAAGCTGTTTCTTTACACTACTGTAATAAGTGTTGACAAATGTTCATTTTTGCAGCCCATAGTAACCTTCAGGTACTTTTCTGCAGAACCTGTTATTTCCCATTTTGAATTTGTATCGTAGTTTGTCCCTCCCTAAATACAATTGTTTCCTCCTACAGAATTGTATTTTACTTAAGCATATTGCTACAGCAGGTCAATTTTGGTTTTTGAAATTTTATCTTTTTTTTTCCAAAGTACTTGCAGACCTAGAGTTTCATAACTTCTGAAAATTAAATAAAGATGCTCTTTCTTTCGCTGTCATGTGTGAAAAATATTGCTGAGCCTTGGATGGACTTTTGTGATATCACACAATAAACAACTTTTCACTCTGACAATGAACCACAGCTAATTCTTTCTTAAAATAGTTTTGCACCAGTTTTGTGTTCACATTACAGTTGTTTAATCTGGACAGTTTTTCCCTTGATTATTTATAAGACTGTCGTGATAACTTCCAAAGTCTTTCCAAAATAAATGTATGACATCATTACTCTCCCTCTGTTCAGAGGATGCATTAAAATGTAACGGATGTTTAATTGGAGAGTTCTAGTTTCTGCCCGTGTCTATAATGCTGCCAGTTACAGAGTGGCACAATTCAGTATTTTTGGAAATTCATGCTTTCTGGAGGTATTAAATGGAATTTTAAATTTCACCATTATTGGTAAAGATTAATTGAGAGTATTGTCTGTCCCTCTGAATGAAAAGCAGTTTAGCAGTACAGGGTGCTGACATGACTTTATTTCACTTCATATATAGTTTTCACTTTCAACTAAGTGGATATTTCTCTATAATACACCAATATGACACTATGTTGATATCAGCACCCAAGGATAAATCACCATTTGTATTAAAGGTACTCTAAACAAAGAAAAATACAAAAGACAGCCTTCCCATTCTGCATATAACTGCAGAATCTTTGGCTAAAGGCCTGAAAGAACTTCTATTACACTAATGTCCAAATTATTTTATCATACAATACAATGTCATGCTCTCTCAATGATGAGGTCTGATGAGTCAGCTGTATTAATATTCCTGAAGATCCAAAGACATCACATGTCATAGCACTTGATGTCCGTGTACACCATTGCAATGCTAGTTAGTGCTCAGAAGCAGCTGGAAGAAAGAACAGGAGGGTGCCTTCAGTTGTCTACTTAACTACTCATGCAACACTGAACATAACATCAATAGTAAGAGAGAAGGGGAAGCTGTTTTCAACTCAAAGCAATGGTCAGCTAAAGAAATCCATACTCTTCAGATATTATTAGGTTATATATAAGGAAGAAGTTCCCTACTATGAGGGTGGCAAGGCAGTGGAACAGGTTGCCCAAAGAAGTGGTAAATGCTCCAACCCTGGCTAAAGGTTGAACAGAGCCTTGAGTGACATGGTCTAGCGTGAGGCATCCCTGCCCATGGCAGGGAGGCTGGAACTAGATGATTTTAAGGTCCTTTCCAACCTTAACCATTCTATAATCCTATGATAACACAGAAAAGACACTGTAAAGCTAGGTGGCAACTCTAAGCAGAGCCATAGGTAGTGAGGAAACTGTATAATTACTGGTGCAGCTATACTTCAGAGAGACTTTATGAAGGTGCTTTTATTTTCCCCACTCAAACTTTAGCACAAGGAAAGGCACAAGGAATCCATTTGCTGTTGGATTAAAAGAAGTGACAGAAGGAAAAGAGCCTGATTATTCCCTGGTGTTTATTCCCCTGGTTCCCTGGCCTTCTCCATGCCACTTTGGTAGGGATTTAAAAGCATCATGCCTATAGCCCAGTGCTACACTCCCAGTTGAAGACACTATGATTAGCTGGTCCTCATTGGCCAGCAACATTGCTAGTACATTTTCCCAGTGATCCAGCTCTGCCGGAGCCACAGACAGTTTAATGCTGAATCCTAGCCTATTTTATTAGTTTCAAATGCTTCACTGACTGGGAAAGGAAACTGGCAGGTAAGGTAAAATTCCTTACCTTCCTGCCTACGCATATCCAAATGAGAATTTAATGCTTTCAAAAAGGTTTTCTGGAGAAACTACCATCATAGAAAGAACAGGATGAAAATGTCACACTTTGCAACTGGCGGTAATCTACCTTGTCTCATAATGCAGGACTTGCCAGACTTTGCATGACTTGTCTCTGCAGTAATGAAAAAAAGTGAGAAGCTGCACCCTAAACACAAGCATTTTTTTTAGAAGAATACTGGGAGTTCTGCTTGTAAAAATACCCAAATGAATGGCTTATTTTGGGATACTGTTAAAAAACGTGAGGAGAACAGTTTAATTTTTCTTCTTGTTTTCAGTCTGTTTCTATTTAAGAGTTGGCAAGCACAGAACTGCAATTATATTTTTAGATTTAAAGAACATATATACTTCAGTATTTTCTTCCTCGTAAGTAAAAGTTGTCCCACAATAAAACAAAAAGATGTTCCTTTCACTTGATTTTCAATGAATGGCTTGTTTATGTTTCACTAGGATGAGGTCAGTGCCTGCCCCAGGGAGCCCAGTCTCTTAGTGAAAGAAACATGAATCTGAACAAGGTGGGTAACAAGGGCAAAGGTACCTGAAAAAATGTACTTTCCTGCTACTCATGGGCTGCATTTTGTAGCTCAGCATTCACACATCACAGAGTGTGGACACCTATAGGAATTCAGTTAATGATGTGGGGTTTGTTAAACCTTCTGACTGGTAGGAGCAATGATATACTCAACACAGAAGGAGAATTACTATTAAAAACCTGTTCTTTATGTAAAATTAAAAAAAAAAAAGAAGAAAGAAAATATGAGCAAAAGCTATAGATCTGCTTTGTACTGTTCATTTTCCCTATTAACAAGAAAATGAAGAATGCTGTCATTTCATGTTTGGACTTGCCACAGCTGTAAGCATTAGACAGCATAACTTGGAAATAATCAGTCAGAATCATTTAAATTTTTCTCCAAACCTCAGGTTAGTTTACAGAGGGACTGCTACTAATCCATTTAACACCTTGCTATAGCTCACTTTTTAAACAGAAGCTCTAGAAGAGCTTAAGGAATGAAAGCTTTTGGCAGTAAATGCACATGTGAATTGAGGTCTGGTGCCTGTATTAGGAAAAACATCCCCCTCCTCACTTCTTGCTGCTGTCTTTTTCAGTTCGATTCCTAGAAAAGGCATAATTCCCCCCCATTCCTTGTATTAGGAACCCTGGTGCCTACAACAGGCCTAAGAGGAGCCAGATGCCAAAAAATAACAGAAAAGAAACTGCTTGACACAACATCTGATAAGGAGCTAAGGAAGAAGAACAAAGTGAAGAGTTTGCAGGCAACGGTTAGTGGGGTGTCCTGGATTCAGTAGTAGCAGTCATTTTTCTCCTTATTGGTAGCTGGTGCAGCGCTGTGTTTTTGACTTTCAGCCTTGGAACAATGCTGATAACACACTGATGATGTTTTTATTTGTTGCTAAGTAATGATTACTCTGGTCAAGTACCTTCTCAGTCTCATGCTCTGCCAGGAAGGAGGGGAAGCTGAGAGGAAACAAAGACAGGACACCTGACCGAGACTAACCAAAGAGGTATTCCATACCACAGCATGTCATGCCCACTATATAAACTGGGATCAGTTACCCAAAAGGGCTAGATCACTGCTTGGGTCAGACTGGGCATCGGCTGGTGGGTGGTGAGCTGTTGCATTCTCTTCCCTTGTTGTTTCCCTTATCATTATTATTATTGGTGGTAGCAGCAGTGGTTTGCGTTATACCTTAGTTACTGGACTGTTCTCATCTCAGCCCGTGGGAGTTACATTCTTTCCATTCTCCTCCCCATCCCTCTTGGAGCCGGGGGGAAAGGAATAAGCACAGGAGTGAGCGAGTGGTGGCGTGGTTCTGAGTTACCGGCTGGACTTAAACCATGACATGGGGAAAGACTAAAAAGCTAATATGTGTTATAATTGAATAGGAAAAAAAAGTTTGTCTACTGACACTTATAGGAAAAAAAACCTGTTAGATTTATATATATACCTCAACACTAAAGAAGGGTACTTAGCAAAGTAAACCTTTAAAGTGCAAGGACATTGAATTACTGGCAATAAGATGTCAGGATAAACTGTCCTAGAGCTATGGAAAAGCTTCCTCTTCATGGAAAGGTGGGAAGGGCAGAACAATGGATACAGTGTAAGCCTCACCCCTAGTTCCATTTAAAAACCAAATGTAACCTCCTTGTCGGCAGATGTAGCAGAAAGATGCCGGGTGGGTAGTCTTGAGTGTTGCTAGCGCTCAAGATGCTGCACAACTGAGGTTTGTTTCCTGCTCCCATTACTGCTTATTATACTGCTAGCTTTCCTGCTCTAACACAATATTCAGCTTTTTTTCATGTCTCTAAAAACCAAGGAATTGATATGTGCTCCCACAAAAAGTCATAAAACCTTCCAAAATGGCTGACTTCTAAGAGGAAATGTTTTGTCCTTTAAATTATTTGTCATTTCTCTATTGATTTCTTTGGATTTCAGTCCTAGAATACCTTTTCCACACTAGCAGAACACTTGAAGGAACTGTTAATGCCAGATTGTGTAAAATGATTAATTTAATCTAGGATCATTAAACCTGGATATTGTAAAAGTGAAACAATACATACATTCTGGAAGCTGAGATTTTCCTTCACTGACATAGTATTTTTTGCTCCAAGAAATTGTTTGGAATGTGAAAAGCTTTATCCCAATGTTTTGGGAAAGCCAGCTTACATATTTTTAAATAACAAATGATCCTTTGGAAAATTTTATATCCTTGAAACTTGTATTTATCATTTAACAGTCAAACGGCATCTGAAACGGCCAAGAAAGAGCTTTCACCTGTCTACCCATGTTATTTAAAAAGATGAATTACCTTTTTTTTTTTTTTATTTTAACCTTTCATCCTTTACTCTTGAGTCTAGGCTGGCGAAGCAGTTTATTTTAAACTAAACCTTGAAGTGATTACTCAAGATTCAGATCAATTATTTTTAATTTCAAAGCCAGAACAAAGCTTCTTTCAGCACTGTGAGAGAAAATTGAGTTTTGCTTTCCCCAACATGAAGCCAAAATACGCTTTTTCTCCTCTTCTTGGTAGCAAAGTACATAACCGTGACAGCAGACCAGGTGTAGAGTTGAAGGGGGTGGGCAATAATGAAGAATGGCTGAAAGGAAACAGGCAGATTTCAAGAAGTGTCTGGCCAGGCTGGGAAGCTGCTGTGAAGGCTGAGAATGTTCATGGCAGGGAAAGACTGTGCCGGACCCATGAGGGCACAAAGTCTCCCCTGAGGGCCCTGTTCAGGGGCTCCCTTAAGCTCAGCCTGGGCCTCTGATCCAGTCCACCAAGACGCCCATCAGTACAGTTGTGTATTGCCCTTGGCAGCAGCAGCAAAAGCAAATACTGTGTCAATGGGAAATAGAGATCAGGTTTTTAGGCAGTGCATAGTGCTAAAACATTTCATACCCGAAGCTTCTGGCAAAGGCAAAAAGGGCAGCTCTGGGGCAAGATTCCTACTGTTGACAGCACATGTCTGAGTGTCACCTGAATGAACATAGATAAGGGAAAGTCAGCACTTCGCATTTGAAATAGAGGTTGGCAGCAGGAGAGAGTGGATTCATAACTTAAAAAAAAACCAGTTGTTTTTACTGGTGACTCACTTATTTGATGGTAGAACACATTTACATATTTTACTTTTTTTCCTGAAGATACTTACCTAAAGGTAGAAGATTTATACCTATGTTCCTGGTAAACAAGGCTATCTTCATCAGCCTTTTGCTGGCGGTGGGGAAGGGTGGGCAGTGCAGGGAAGGGGAAAATATTGCCTGCTTTAATGCAAATGGCAAAATTTCTGAAAGCACAGAAACCCAAATACCAACCCAATCAATACTAGGAAAATGAGTCAAGAAATCATGCGCAAAGTCAACAGAGGGAGTTAACTTCTCACAATCTCAAAGTAATTCCACTCACAGTATTCTTAATTGAACATTATACCCCAGAGCTGTTAACTGACAAAGAAAAGGTGATGTTGAAGTAGGTATGTTATATTGCAAGTAATGCCCTTAGCCTAATTGGTTTATAAAATGTAATCTTCAAAATTTACTGATTTATATAAATAGGTATATATAAAACCAACATTTATATAAATAGATCACTTGTGTATGAAGCTCAGTCCTAGGTATTATTTTCTTTATATGGGACTTGAGGAGCTGCATTTGCTATTTACATTTACTGACCACTGAGCAGTAAGGACACTGTTAAAAGGTTAGAGTATGCAATCACTCACCAGTCACTGCTGGCATCTGCTTTGAAAGTTCCTGCCAGTTGCTTCCTAACTACAGTTGTGAAGGAGTCCTCTGTTAGGGAGTGTGTTGCTGCACTGCTCATGGTTGTCTATCAATGTGGACTGTGTGTCCTCTCCAAATTTAAATCTTTGCCCACTTCAGAATTAAGTAATCATACTAAACAGTTTTTGGGGACTTCAGGCACATTCTGAAGCATTTTGCTATTTGCTTTTCTTTCTCAGATATTGACATCAATTCTACCATTTCAATTCTTGCTCTGGCACTGCAGTATTCACTGGACAAATTCACTCTTGTGACACTTTCATCCTACTGCTCTGGTCTCTGCCTTTTTCTCTAGCACTTGCCAAAACCTTGCATGACCCCATGGACTGATCTGCTTGCCTGTCTGCTTTTGATGAACCCAAAAAGGGATGTGTAAGTGTTTTTTATATATCTTATGCTCAGAAACCTTAACACATACTACCTGTTTCATGTACTTGACTAGTTTGATCTGATTCATTCCACCATTTGTGGCACCTAACATAGATCCCTAAGGCAGGAATGTAGTCATCTACAGCTCCATCTCTAGTTAATGGGATCTAGTAAAGTTGTCACCAAAGCAAATTACAATGCTACAGAAAAAATGTGTCAGGCAACAGTGTATTTTTTTCAGCATTGCCTATCTAGGAATTCAGTGTGTCTGCAATCCTAAGCGAAATCCCTATATGTCATGGGTTCAGCAGTAGCAGTCATTTTTTCTTCTTCTTGGTGGCTGGTGCAGCGCTGTGTTTCTGACTTTCGGC
>JANEXQ010052887.1:0-30109 GCA_026283885.1 Poicephalus gulielmi | reverse complement strand
CCCTTCCTGGGAACTCCCAGTTTACATCCTGGGCATGATGTGCTGTGGTATGGAATACCTCTTTGGCTAGTTTGGATTGAGCGTCTTGTCTCTGCTTCCTCTCGGCCTCCCCTTCTTTGATCAAGGCTCAGAAAGTCCTTGGTCAGAGTAAACATTCTAAGCAGTAGCTACAAACATCGGTGTTATCAGTGCTGTTCCCAGGCCAAAAGTCTAAAACACAGTGCTGCACCAGCTACTAAGAAGGAGAAAAATGACTGCTACTGCTGAACCCAGGACACATTTTTACTATGCTTACTTCTTTATTCATGTTATTTTGGAGCAAGGGTTAGAGGAGAGAAATTGTTTTACCTTTGGTACATTTACATCACAGCGTAATGTATTCAATACCTTACTATTTTTGTTTATCCAGGCCAGCAGAACCTTTAGTGCTCTGGTAAACTTGAATTTAAAGACAAACTTTCCAAAATGTTTTTCATTACTTAAAAACATGAAAACCAATAAAGTGGTTGGTGACAGCATAGATGGCTGCACTGACTGCAGATCATATCTGACCAATTTGGTGGCATTCTACAAAGGGCTACAGACCCTATGGATAGGGGCATCAGATGTCGTCAGCTGATGTCATCTACCTGGATTTGTGCAAAGTGTTCAACACGGCTCCACACAACATCCATGTCTCTAGATTGGAGAGATATGAATTTGATGGATGGATCACCTGGAAGATAAATAATTGGCTGGATGGCTGCACACAGAGAGTTGTTGCCAGCGGTTCAATGCCCATGTGGAGATCAGAATGCTGCTCCTCAGGGGTCAGTGTTGGGACCAATCCTGTTCAATAGCTTTGTTAGCGAAATGGGCAGTGGGATTGATCACGCCTCACCAAGCTGTGTGGTGTGGTAAACATGCTGGAGGGAAGGGATGCCATCAAGAACACACCTGGCAGGTAAGCCTATGCCAGCCTCATGAAGCTCAACCAAGCCAAGTACAAGCTCCTGCACCTGGTTCGGAGCAATCCCGGGCACAGGTGCTGGTTGGGCAGAGAAGAGATTCAGAGCAGCCCTGCGGAGAAGGACTTGGGAGTGTTGGTCAATGAGAGACTTAACATAAGCTAGCTTCAGTGTGCACTCATAGCCCAGAAACCAACTGTATCCTGGGCTGCATTGAAAGGAGCGTGACCAGCAGGTTGAAGGAGGTGATCCTGCTCCTCTATTCTGCTCTTATGAGGCTGCACTTGGAGTATTGTGTGCAGTTCTGATGTTCTCGTAAGAAGGACATGGAGCTGTTGGAGCAAGTCCAGAGGAGGGCCACTAGGATGGTAAGGGGGCTAGAGCACCTCCAGTACTAAGACAGGCTGAGAAAATTGGGGCTGTTCATCCTGGAGAAGAGGCAGCTGCGTGGAGACCTCATAGCAGCCTTCCAATATCTGAAGGAGGCCTATAAGGATTCTGGAGAGGGACTCTTTATCAGGGACTGCAGCAATAGGACAAAGGACAATAGCTTTAAATATAAACAAGGGAGATTTAGGTTGGATATAAGGAAGAAATTCTTTACTGTGAGAGTGATGATGCACTCACAAGCCGCCCAAGGAAGCTCTAAATGCTCCATCCCTGAAAGTGTTCAAGTTCTGGTTAGACAGCAACCTGGTCTAGAATGAGGTGTCCCTGCCCATGGCAGGGGGATTGGAACTAGATGATCTTAAGGTCATTTCTAACTCTATCCATTCTATGATTTCATGATTCTATATTCATGTTTCATCCCCCACTTTTTCTTGCTACTCTGTAAAATGTGATTGTTCCCAGATATATATGTGATTCTATTATCGTAAATTATTATTAGGCTACTATTTCACTTTTCTTCAGGGCCTTTCCCTTTACCTACTTCCCCATAAATTCCCTGAAACTTGTTTGGAAAAACTGCAAATACTGTACACAAAATCTTGTGTTTCTGGCTCTTAACATACAAGAAGCTTAACATTTTGTTGCTTTATGTTGGGTTCTTATATTTTGCTTTTTTTGCCTTTTAAAAACTGAAAGATGTAGAGTTTGCTTTTTATATGAGCTTCCAGTCTATTTTGGAGTCAAAGAACATGATGCTTCTATGAATGAGGTATTTTGCTGACTACCAGATTGAACATGTAAATTAAACTTTTGCTGTTTATACAGCTGCTGTGTAACACCATTCTTATGTATGCAGTACAGACACTGCTCCTCTTGAGTCAGTGTACCTTGTTCACATGGCTTGCATCTAAAATATTCTGTGAAGGAAAATTGACTTTGCAAGTCTTTTCTGACTATTGGCATAACATTCAAGATTATCAGAGGAATAGTCACTGAAGATATTACAGAAAACAAATGAAAAATAAAAACAAAAGCAAACAAGCAGTTCTAGAACTTAACAAAGCTCTTAGGAAGCAGAAAGCAGTTCCTTAGCAATGACAATAAAAAGTAATAAACCTAGAAATCCATTATGATTCCAGGTCCTGGGGATGGAGGAAGCTCTCCAGGAGGCAGGGTGGCAGGGTAGGACCTGGCCAGCCAGGCTCCATCCCATTGTCCCCAGCCACAAGAAGGGAAGGAAAAAAAACTCAGAAAAAAAGTAGTGTTAAGCCTCAGCTGGGAAGGTTCACTTCTTGTATGAAATTATAGTAGCAGTCCATAACAGTTTAAGTTCCAAATTGACCAACTCTGAGGTACAAGGTGACTGACATATGAATCTTACAACTGTATGAATCCACTTATCAATGGCCGCTACAGATAGTCACCTAAAGCAAGCAGGCAGAGAAAAAAACACTTAAGAAACTCCCTTGTAGCTTAGCCACATAAATTCTTTGCCCATCTGACACCATTCTGAAAATAAATACCTATAACATTTCAGGGTTTTTTAGCCAAAAATCCCCAAGATGTCTGGAAGAAATCTTTACTGCAATAAACACAGATGACGCAGCATTAAACTCTTGTTTAAGATGATGGCCCATGTCTATACATCATGGTTACCCAGGTAAAAATTAATCCATTTATACGTAGTGAGTCAATATCTCTAGAAACGTTGACACTGAAAAGGATGAAAAGGTTTCACGTATTTCCAGTTGGTGCTATTGAACATGAAGTCAGGATATTCAGTTGTCACACTGCAAATGTCAGAATGTGTGTAAAATCAGTTGAGCTGATTAGAAGCCTGGTGAGGGCGCCTCCCATAGTGAGCATGTAGAATAAGTTATTAAATCATTGCAGCCTTACCTGCTCAGAGACATGCCCCAAATTTTTCTTTGAAATTGTGCTACCGATTGCTAAAAATTCTGGGCTTCTCTAAGTATATGTATATGTATATATATGGGAAAGAAATATATATATAGAGAGAAGAGATAAATTCATATATATATAGGAGAGAAAATTACTTTATCTGGTTAAAGCACTCAGATGGGCACAGAAGCCTACCTCTAATGTACTTTAACTACCAGATGTCTTACATAAAAGAAAAACACAACGATTTACATTTCCAGCCATCTAAAAATGCACTCAAGAACTGTATGATGTTTGAATGATGTACCGTGACAATGCTATAGGCTCTAGAACACTGTGAGACTTACAAGCCTCAGGTAAATTCAGTTCACTTTAGGCATGACTGCGATAGTGTTTTACAAATGTACCATTCTAATGGTACTTTCAAACACTGCTGAGAAAAGCAGTAAGGCAGATACAGAGAAAGTTTCATGAGTGTTTAAGGAGTACACTTAAATACCTAAATTTCTCATAAGCCAGGATTCTCTCTACCTTCTTTAAACATCAGCAGGGTAAAAATACAGTCAATTTTCCAGAAGCTTTTGGCAAGATCAATTTGGTTTGGATTGACTTTGACTAAGATTTATTATTGGCTAATTACTTTCTTTTTTGGATGCCCCTGTCTTTGCAGTTCACCTTCTAATTCTTGATGTCTGCAAGGTGTTGAGTGTGAGACGTTTAAAAATGCAGTTTTATAATTTCAAAATTAGAAACTTGCTCCTCCATATAAAAGCTTACAAAACATTCCACTGAAAGAAGTTATTTGAATCTTTTTAGGTTTGACATTTATATGATCACACTCTGGGCTGGGGTCTACTTTTTTCTTAACATGACAAAGTCTAAAACCAGTTCATCCTGTTTTACTAAAACTTTCGAGAAAGATTATTGCGAATTCAGGTAAAGTATAACCTAACTTTCTGCTATAGTGATTATAGCTCTGATAATTTTAAAATCAGAAGTGAATTTAACAGATGTTTTTAATGTAATATCAATGTTTTGTCTGTGTAAGAAAAAAAAAAAGAAAACCAAAACCAAAATCCACAGAAGACAAAAACTAAACCAAACCAAACCAAGCATAAAAAACCCAACCCAAAACAAAACAAAACAAAAAAACCAAAACAAACAAAAAAAAAAAGAAAAAAAAAAACACCTCGCAGTTAAACAGAAACTTATATTCCTTCCTTAATACTAGCTTAACTGTCCAAATTAAATTAATGAGTTCATCAGTTAATTTAAAACAGTAAGACATAAACTTGGAAATATCTTGGGAACATTTCAAGCTACATAATATGCTGAAAATGTGCATTGAATCCCTTAATTATTTGATATTTCATTATCTTTGCTTTAGTTTAATTTATTTCTTGTCTATATTTTATTGGGTAATTTTTGGCACACTAGATCTTAAAGATCTGCCAAGTATAAACTTGATTGACCCAAATTCTCATTTCTTGGGTCATTTACTGTTTCTGCACAACCTTGAAAACAAAAGTGTAAGATGAAATAGAATAATCAAAGCATTCTACTCCGGAGAATTTCATGTCTTTAATTTACAGGCTGCAAGTGTTGCTAGAAGGAAGTGTTTGAAGCATTTGATTCTTGTTAGTTTGCATAACAGAACACAGGAAAGACTGTATAGACAAAGCAAAAGGTACGACTCCACAGTAGTTTGTATTTAATTGAATTTAAAAAGGAGTTAAGTTTCTACAGAGGCATAAAGTTTCAAATAAAAAAAGAAAAGGGGGAAAAAAAAGTAGACCCTTCAGTAATCTGCTTCTTTTATAATGATGTCCTAGCAATAAGAACATATTAATATTTCAAGACCTTTAGAACTTTATAAAACATCTAAAATGTGTCTAAAACATAATAAAGGCCTTGTGTGTACATTGAACACATCCCAATATTCTAGTTCTAGCCTTGCCTTGAGGTTGGCTTCACTATAACTGTACAGAGTTTTGAGCTAACCTAGGTATTCAAGATCTGGCAGAAAAGTGATTGAATAGTCTTTTCCTAAGTTGAATCCTTAAAAGTGCTTCTGAATACTGGAGGGGAAAATAGTCAGTTTTCAAGGAAGAATGCAGTAATAAAATGAACTATACTTCCAGTAACCACCGAAATGATGGTAGATTATAAAACCATTTTTTTATTTATCATGATTAATCTTGCATCACCATTTACTAGTAGGTAAACTAGTACCACCATTCCAAAGAACACCTTCAGATATTAGACATTATATCATACATCAGCAATTCATTTTTCATTCTGTGGAAGTTCTTCCATTGTCACACTGTGGTCTTGACAAGTGGTCTGTGCAGTGAGTGGGAACTGACTGACAGGCCGCATCCTGAGGGCAGTGGTAAATAGCTCTTGCTCCAGCTGGTGACCTGTCACAAGTGGCATTCCCCTAGGAACTGATATTGGTCCCAGTGCTGTTCAGTGTCTCTGTAAGTGATCTGGTTGATGGCATCAAATGTACCCTGATGAATTTTGCCAACGACACCAAACTGAATCAGGAAGTGGACACTCTGGAATGGAAAGCCACCCAGCAGGATGACCTGGATAGGCTGGAAGAGTGGGCTAACAAGAACCTTATGAAATTCAAAAAGGGCAAGCGAAAGGTCTTGTGCCTGGGTAAGCACACTCCAAGAGTGCAGCAGCAGCTCTGTGAAAAGGGACCTGGGGGTCCTAGTGGACAGCAAGTTCAATATGAGTGAATTGTGTACAATTACAGCAAAGCAAGCCAACACGACGCTTGGTTACATCAACAAAGGCATCACCAGCAGAGATAAAGATGTCATTATCCCACTTTATTCAGCTCTTTTCAGGCCACACCTGGAATATTGTGTTCAGTTTTAGGCCCCATTATACAAAAAGATGTGGACAGGTTGGAAAGGGTCCATGGAAGAGCCACAAATATGATCAGAGTACTGGGAAGCCTGCCATGTGATGAAAGGCTGAGAGAACCAGGTTTGTTTAGCCTTGATAAAAGAATGCTTAGGGGAGACGTATCATCATGTTTTAGTATCTCTACTCAACCCTGGTGAGGCCATATCTGGAGTACTGCATCCAGTTCTGGGATCCTCAATACAAGAAAGACAAGGAGCTACTGGAAAGGATCCAGTGGAGGGCCACAGAGAAGATTAGGGGTCTGGAGCATCTCTCTTGTGAGGAGAGATTGCAGGACCTGGGCCTGTTCAGTCTACTGAAGAGAAGACCAAATGCATATAAATACATATAAATATCTTAAAGGTGTGTGCCAGGAAGACGCTGCCAGACTCTTTTCAGCGGTGCCCAGCTACAAGATGCAGAGCAATGGCCATAAACTGAAACACAAGTTTCACCTCAACATGAGGAAGAACTTCTTTTCATTGAGGGTGGCAGAGCACTGAACTCCGCTGTTGTAGAATCTCCCTCTCTGGAGATACACTAAATCCACCTCGATGCTTTCCTGCATAACCTGCTCTAGGTGGCCCTGCCTTAGCATGGGGGCTGGACTAAATGACCTTCAGAGGTGCCTTCCAACAGTAGTGATTCTGTGATTTATAATTGGTGTCATTTGAAATAATGCTAAATAACCAGAATACCCATTTTCTCAACCTCTGTGCATAGAGCTGAACATACAGATAGCACTGATGAACTGTCGGGTTCAGATAAAACTTAGTAACAGCAACAAAACCTGGCAAAAAAACCCAGATGGGAAATCTTCCGAAATGAGGTCAAGTACATTGTAGTAGTGAGCCTAAGAAGTGCAAAACCAGTTATTGCTCAGGTGCCATTTCTCCCTCCTTTTTTTCTTTTCAGACTGCACTGTAGCCCTCACTGCTATGATTACAGCACAGCTGGTACTGCAACAGCACTGTTGAAATTGCTTTCATGGTTATTGCTATAGTTTACTTTAGATCTCTAATGAAGGAGGCACATTTAGTGTTCTCTTGCCTTAGAGACATTAAACTGAAACACGCTGCTTTAATTGCACAGACATGAGTGGTCATTGTTCAAACTGAATGTAAAATTACTCTCCTCATCAAGGTCAAATGCTTTGTGGGGAAGTTTTCCATAAATAATTGAAGTACTAAAAATTGTAACAGTGACTAACGGGAATTAGGGGACATGGGCATACAAACACAACAATATGTTTTGCAGAGCAAGAGAAACGTTGAGTACGGTTATGAATTAAATGGAAAAATGTTTTCTTTTTCACCTGTTGGCCCTTTTAAATGTCTCTTACTTTTTATGTCATCTCCCAGAGCACATTCTCATAACCAGAATTTTGAGCTTATTTGAAACCACTTTTCATTGTACCAGTAAGTTAAAGAGTAAATTTTTTTTTTAAACACAGATTCATATTGGTATATAGTCTAACTTGTTATAGTTCGATTAGAATAGGGTTAAATAAATAGGCAGCCCTGCTTAGTTGATCCTTTATATCACTGACTTCCAAAGTAGACAAAAGTATTTAAAAATACAGAATTAAAAAGCTTGAACTAAGTGATTAGAGTTCGCTTCAGATATTTTTTAGAACTAATAATAGACCACTCTCATGGGATTAAATAAATGCTAAATTAAATAAATGCTAAAGAAGAACCTCTCTATTTTTATAAGATTACTTTAGCTGTTCAAGGCCTACTTTTTCCAAAGAAAAGAGGCTTTCAAAATGTTACATACATGTTTCTGAGTTCTGTATCTGTTTATTTATGAGGTTTCTTTGAAGCAGTAAAAGTAATAGTAATAATAATAAAAAAGAAAATATCAACCAAAACCAAATCAACAGAGCCATTCCCCAAGCTATATTAATTTTATTAAAATATAAATTGTGATACCAAAAATAAGAATGTATTTGATAAATAAATTGAAAAACTTTATGAAATGAAATGAAAGAAAGCGGTGGGGGAAAAAGGTGTTTCCTATTCTGATAGCAACTGAGAACAACTTATTGAGTCATAGAAATGAAGAAGCATCTGACTCCCTAAAACAAGGAAATTATTACGCTCAATTACACACTCTGTATGCACTTATATACTTCTCTGGCAGCAGATGCATACAAATACCTTTAAAAATAGTAAAATTTTATAGGAGTGCTTTATGTAGTAAAATAAGGTTAATGGTTGGGGTTTTTTTCTATTTTTTTGGGGAGGTTTGGGGGTGCTTGTTGCAAGCTCAGGAAAGGAGTCGATTTTTATTTTAAACATAGGCTTGAGACTCTTCACTTCAGATAGATTCTTAATTTTTTTCTGGAGTAGTAAGTTTAGACATGCATGCCTACTTCATTCATTATTGTCTTCCAGCCTTTTACCTGGGAAGTATTTCATTACTGTGTCAACTTCTGAACCAAATAATTGGCCAAGTGGTTTACAAATAGTGGTTGAACATTCTAAGCACCTCACATACAACTATCAGTTATGCCTGGGAGTATGTTTTGTATGACACTTCGGGACAGGACATAGTAATTTCATATTACACTCAAAACCTTGTTACGGGCAAAAGGGAACTGTATACACAGAATTAAGACTAAGATGCTAGTCCATTAATATTTCAACAGCAAAATACTATCAAAAATTTTCTTTGTAAACCAAATAAATCTCATTAATAACACAGTTATCATCATATAGAAACTTCAAACTTTCTACCCCTTGAGTCTGGTGTTGGGCTCACCTTTCCAATAACTCTCCAAGTCCTAAGGCTAACAGTTCACATTTCCTGGGGAAGGACAGGGGGCAAGGGATAGGCTGGGCAACAAGTTCCAGCCACTTGAGATCTTCACTGGGACAATCTGGGGGTTTCTCTCAATTCCACATAGGCTTGAATTTGTTTCTTTGTGTATCCATATCACAGCCTACTTCCTTCTCATTGCTTCTCAGATGATGCCTGGAAGGTATGAAAAGATATTGTCCCACATTTGGGGGTGTAATGGGAGTTGCTGGTCACACTTGCCCTCCTTGGGAGACTCAGGTCTTGTCCAGATACAGAGCTTACAGAGATGTATCCCTATCATGTTTGGCAATGGCCACCACATGCTTGTTAATGCAAACTAAAACAACAGGAGCAAAGGCCAGGACAGCCAGGTCCTGAGACCCCTCATTTCCAAGCCAGTACAAATACCTAAGGTTTTTTACTAGTGACATCAAAGATATATGTCTCATGACACTGAAAAAACATTGCTCTTTGACACAATTGCAAGCACTGTAGCAATCTCGTAGCAATCTTATAGCTATCATGTGGTCCAGGAAGTGCAGGAGCAAGCAGAGACAGAATGAACTACTAGTTCTGAAAGCAGTTTGTCAGAAGTCTTCTTTAGAGCTCTCATTTGTCTTTTAACTTGTATACCTACAATTCTGTTTGCAAATGTAACACAGATGCTTCCCCTTCTTTTCTTTTACTGTTATATTCTACATGTTTGGCACTGGAAGCCATGTTAATGAAAAGATATAGTTATCAAATCTGCAATGCTTATTTGAGTCACTGGATTAACATCCCTGGTCTGGAGTAAGAAAACATTTTGCTGCACTTTTTCTGATTTAACTGAATTCTGGTATTCCAGCCTCCTCAGACTGGAATCATCAAAATTCAGCCTTCTCAGCCTCCTCAGATTGGAATCATCAAAAGAGAAAACTTGCTGCTGATTTCCAGCTAAATTTATCTATCCTTATTCTCTTATGTCTAAATGAGTTGAGAAGAAATATATACATGCATTAAAAGAAAAGAAATAATCCTTTGTTCTACTGGGAAACAGAAGCTAAGAAGTCACCTATGACTATGTCTATTAAATACATGCATTTTCATACAAATATATATACCATGTATGCAGACTTCTATATCCTATAGTTACGTGTGTATGGTTGAGAGAAGGAATGTTCGGTGAAGGCAAGGCCCCTTGTTTGTTGAATATCATGTTCTCTTAAAGCCAGAGCTTGAAAAAGAATTCTAAGGGAACATTAAAGCTTAATGTTTCATTGACTAACGTTTGAACAGATTACATGTTGCTACTTAAATTTAAAATCCTTGTGAATTCAGGTCCTCAAAATCTGTGTCCTGCTGCCTTCAATAAGAGGAAAATTAAACTCTACTATATACAAAAATAATGATGTACACACCTGTGGGGAGGTGTGGGAGTCTAAAACTATGTAGCTTCCAAATGTGGTTTAATAACTGCTGATTAGAGAGGGATCCCTTTTCTCTGACTGGTGCCTCCACAGTCAGCCCTACTTGATCTTTTTTCCTACCTACAAGCACGTGTGGCTCCTGCACAGATCGCTGTCCCCCAGGGTCCATGGCTGTGCCCCATTGCTGCTACCTGGTCCCATAAGCCCCAGCCTGCACTCCTACACGGCTCTGCCTTCCTGGTCTAGATCTTGGCCTCTTCCTTACTGAATTTCATGGAGTTCTATTGGCTTTTTTCCCCCACTAGGCTTTTGTGCTATTCAACGCATATTTCAGTCAAGAGATTGTTTTATGTCTCCTTTCTTGGGCTGGAATCTGCTATTTTTGTTACCCTAAAGTAACTTAGTGGTTTGTTTTTGGTTTAAAATTTAATTGCAAAACTATTCCTGTACTGAACATTTCAGCACAACAAAAGGCAAAAAGGCTGATCCAGTGAGCTTCATTATTTTTTTTCTACAGGTAACATATCCATTACTGAATTCCCATCAGTACTTTAAAGGATATAATAACATCACCAGATTAGATGGATATTTTCTGATACATTTCTGTAGATTAAAAGGTGTTTTCTTTTTCTCTTGTTCAACCATCTGGAACAAAAAGTCACCTGAAGTCCATAAATACCTAGAATACTTCCTCCCTCCTCTAGCATGTTCTTGTATTCTGCTGCCAGGAGAGAAAAATATGAGGCCAGTATAGCTATCAATACTTTCTAACAAAGGATATCCAAGAAACAGACTTTCCAAAGGGCAGATAAAAATTAGACCACAGTAATAATCATAGCACTTAAGGCCTGTTCGATTTTTTATTATTGCTTTTACTTTGTACCCGCTGTGTTCATACTGTGCTGTTTTGAGAACACATTAGCTTCAAGCACTGGTACAGCCCACAGTCAGGTTAACAACACATTTCAGTTATCAGCAATCACCAATGCTCAGCAGATAGTGTTAGTAATCTACAGTTACCAAGAACAAGTAGCAGATGAAAACTTGTACGTAATGGAAATCTGTAGACTTCCCTGTTATATATGCTCAATGGAAATTATTAGTCTCCATATTTAACTGTGCATACATTATTTTTTTTCCTCTGAACTACCAAATGAACATAATTTTGAAGATTTTGTTTGTTTGTTTGTTTAAGATTAGTCTCTAATTTTTCTATTCAAGCCACCTGCAGGTCATCACCCCTTTCAAGAAGTATATATTATGCACTTGTTCTTACGAGCTGCTGTGTCTCAGACACATCACCTAATTGCCCACTACAAATTAGCTAGTTCTACTGTCAAAAGTGAAGATGCAGCAGCAGCAGCAGCTTTGTAGAAGACAAACTGCTCCCCTGAGAGTTAAATGGGGTTTCTTTTTCTACCCTTGTGATTGTAGATCAAAAACCTAGAGGACAACAGATAAGTTACTGACTTTTTTCTGTAATTTTACTTTTGAGTACACTATTTAAATAAGAGAAGAAAACACCTGTTAAACTTTTCAACATTTGGATTATATAGTCTCACCACTTAATGTGATTCTGCAAAAGGAAACAGAAATGTTGCAAAGTCTAAGTAACGGCAGTGCCCTGGTAGAAGCTTTGAAATTACCTTAAAACTGATGCATGAGCTGATGAGTTAGACACAGGAGGCAGTAACTTCATGAGTGTTATTAAACCAAGGGTAAGTGTGACTTGTTATTACAAATTATTAGTTTTTTCTACAATAAAGCAGTTCAATACTTGCCCTAAGTACCTTGTTTTGATTAAAGGAAACAAACCATATACATGGAACTGAGAGAATGCTGTTAGTCACATCAATGTTTCAGCAGCAAGATATCATCCCAAATTATCTCAGTTAAACAGAAAAATGTTATTAATAACAGTTACTATTATAAAAAAAACTTCATGCTCTTTACTCCTTGACTCTAGTGTTGGGCTCACCTATTTTCTCCTGCATTTTCCACACGTGGAATATTAATATATCCTTAAAAACAAAACAAACAACCAAACAAAAAAACAACCAAACAAAAAAAAACCCCACAACATGCCCTTTCTTGAAGGTAACAGAAAACAAGTTTTCAGTGTATTTGCCAACATATTTGGATTTATTTTACTAGAACGAATGCAAATTTATGTTCTTTTTATGCAGCTTCCACTGGAGCTTGCATTAGAGGTGCTATAAAGTGGACAGATTTATCTCACGTTATACTTCTGTAAGTTTGTTGAGCCACTCTGCGAGTGGCTGAACATCCTGTGCACATAGCATCGTACTGCTAGCTAGCACTGGCAATGTTAGAAAATCATTGCCTGAATTTTTTTCAGTACAGGACAGACACATTTTTTCCGTTTCACAGCTCTTCAATATAAGCTGAAATGATCTCAGATATTTGCTCAACCTTGCAATATTCCTATTATCATAAGCTATAGTCACAATATTACTTTTTCATTTTGTGATAGCTGTCTAGAAGAAAGGCACAAATGTATCAAAATACCTCAGACAAGTAGTGCATGTGTCAGCTAGGCATTTTCTTCTGTATTTGCCAGAGTGTATGCCAAAACATAACACATGGCACTGAATTTAGTTGCAAGTAGTAGAGGTTAGCTGTATTAAAGCAAACTGTGCTGACTATTCAGCATTAAGAGCTGTTACTAATGACCACATTAACAAAAATGAATTTTTGATGCTTAAGCCTACATCTCTCTTGCAACCTGATCCTAATGTTATCCAAATTAATACAAATATTTCTCTTGATTATCTGCATGGATTTTATATCAAACTCTCCTAGAACCACTTTCAATTAAGCAACTAAAATAGATTATATTCTTGTGCTTGCTGGTGCAAAGATTACCTAAGGAAAAGAAAGCCAAACAATGAAAGAGTGCTGCAAGACAAATGACAACAGAAGGTTAAAACTCCAGTGTGAAGCTTTCAGCTAACAAAGACTCAAAGTTTCAAGAAGGAAAAAAAATGACAAAATTATTATCAAAGATACCACTTCTGAAGAAGCTTGAATAGTAACTTCCATTTAGCAGTCTTCCAAATTCTGTCTTTTCTAAAGTTTAAAACTGTTGAATTCTTATAATGATCAAAAGTTACAATCACAATCAAATATAACTTGGCTTGTTTGTATTTCTGCAGGTTTTGTTTGCTTATTTGATTTTGTTTATGTTGCTGGGTTGTTGGTTTTTTTTCCCTATTTGGTAACGGTACTAAAACAATTAACATAATAAAGCATGGTGAACAGACATATAGGACATGACCTGCACTTTAAATGGCCTCTTAATGAATTTTCACGTGGTTGGTGTTGGTTTTCTAAAACTGTGTGGAAGACTGCATGAAGACCAGCACAGAGATCATTAGCATGACAATCTTTGAAATGAAGTGGTTAAGGCTATTCTGCATTTCACACTCACTCTCTCCCTTCTTTTCCTATGAACCAACCAAATAAAGCTCCTTAACACAGTTGTAGATTTTCTTGGCTTATCCTAGAGTGTATTATCTATCTTTTCCATTCTCTGCCTTTCATGTCTACAGTTTGTGATTAGTGAAGATTAGTCAAATGTGTTGGAAAATGGAAAAAATTCAGCATGAGGGCTGAAAACTGTCATTTAAATAAGATGTTCTTTTGGATATCCCTTCTTTCTAGAATAATGAGCTACACTGCTCTTTCTTGAAAAGACTGTGCATTATAGAAAGTAAACTGTACTTCAACTGTACTGCTAAAATCACTTTTTCTAACAATTGTTTGCTTTGCATCCTAAAATGAAAACAGCTAGTGTCTGAAGAGTGATAAGTCTTCTTTAAGTACCCGCACTTGCTGCATATAACTGTCAAAACTAAGTTGCAAATCATAGCTGCTAATCAGCCAGCTGTGCACAGTTAGAAAGGGAGCATTTAAAACTGATCGAAAGAGAGAAAATGTCACTACACCTTCTTGTTTGCCTCACTGATTATTTCTCTGTGGTTAGCTTTTACAAGGCAGATATGTCCATTACATTTGACAAAGATGTTTGACTTTTTCCTTGCATGTGAAAGAGAAGTACAGTGCTCACTGAGAATTAAAGTCTTACCAAAGATCTCTCCATATTCCAGCAGCAGGCTCTGGGAATAACACAAAGAACCAGAGGCAGAAGGCACTGCCTGCCAACATTTCATTTTACTGACTTGACGTTTGCTAACAACACTGCTTCCAATTTTCCCTTTTTCTGTATTGCCCCTACTGCCCATTTTAATATTTTTGAGTATAAACATCATAGAGGCTCTTACCCAGCAGCAGCTGATTTGCATTAAGGCTTGTAAAGGCCTCATGCATGAATCTCCCAGTAAATTAAGATCTCTCACCGAGAATTGCTTAATACCATGCATATTCTGGAGCATAAAGTAAGCTAGTTCTCCGAGATACCTTGTCATAGATTAGACCATATGGGACAATGCCCATCTTCTGTGACACTACTAGTTTTGCCCTGCCCACCCAACTATTACTTTGTGTCAATCTGATGATGTCATCTTTTCTGAAGTCCTGTAGCCTTGCTTGCTGTGTTAGATTTTACACCTACTTTTGTTTTCTGAGACTCTGATCTTGCTAGCAGCCTTAGAATGGTGTTCTCTCTCAACATTTCTCCTTCTTGCATTTTCTGTTAGTTCTGCTTGACTAGTAATCCATCTCAACAAATTCTTCATCTTCTGAGTTTACACATATGGCAAGGATGCTTCAGTGGTGTGTAGAAAAGGAGGTGGAAAAACTTCTGAGTTTGGAAAATGCTCACTTATTTCATTCAATCTCATATTAAAAAGATGCAGCTCCTGTTATACACACTAGCTGTTAAGACATTAATAAATATAGTACACTAATTTGCTTACCCTGGATTGTGAAAATGCTTGCTGTCTGAAACGGTATGTCATATGCACCCTAAAAGGACACTCTATGTCTGAAATGGGAACACTAGCTAGAATGACTCATGAAGTAAAAATAAAGACCCATCGCACCCCTAAAAGAAAAAGTATCATGAAGCAGCTTTTGCTACTACCTTTTTTTGAGCCCAATCTTAGGTGTACAAATGTAGCATAACATTTTTGTACCCAGGGGCATAATAAAAGTTGTGTTGTCATCGCTAGTAGCAGGCCATGATTATGTTCTCTGTGCTCTGTGCTAATTGCACAGGAACTCAGTATCGCATTATCAGATTTATTCTCAAATTTTTATGAGACTATGCCAGGAAAAAGAGGGCTTGAAATGATATTGCAAACAATATTATTGATATGATATGATATTATGGCACTATGATTGATATTACAGGCTATTACCCTTTGTCCTGTCACTATATGCGCTGGAGAAAAGTTTCTTTCTTGTCTATTTTGTCATCCTCTAAGTACTGAAAGGCTGCAACAGGATCTCTCTGCAGCCTTCTCTGCTTTAAGCCAAACTACCCTAGCTCTCTCAGACTGTCTTCATAAGAGAGGTGGTACAGCCCCCGATTATCTTTGTAGCCCTCCTCTGGACTGCATGCTCACCAAGCTCCAACAAAGTCCATGTCGTTCTCGTACTGGGGACCCAAGATCTAGATGCAGTACTCCAGGTGATCTCTCACCAGAGCAGAATAGTGAGGCAGAATTTCTTCCCTCGACCTGCTAGCTATGCATTCTTCCATGCTGGCCAGGATACCATTGGCTTTCTGGGCTATAAGTGCACATTGCAGGCTCATGTCCAGTTTTTCATCCACTAATATCTCTAGGTCCTTCTTTGCAAGGCTGATTTCAGTCTGTACTGATACTTAGTAGTGCCCTGACCTACTTGCAGGACCTTGCACTTGGCCCTGTTGAACCTCATGAGGTTCACATAGGCCCATTTCTCAAGTTTGTTCAGGTCCCTCTGAATAGCATCCTGTGCCTCAGGTGTGTCAACCACACCACTCATCTTGGCATCATACGCAAATTTGCTAAGAGTTTCACCCAATCCATATGGCAATGTCATTGATGAAGATATTAAACAGTCATGGCCTCAGTATGAGTCCATGAAAGATACCTCTCATCACCAAACTGCATGTGGACATTAAGCCATTGACCACTACTTTGGATGTAACTATCCAGCCAATTCCTTATCCACCAGTCAATCCATCAAATCTATATCTCTCCTATTTAGAGGAAGATGTAGTGGGGAACTGTGTCAGAGGCCTTACAGAAGTTCAGATGGATGACATCCATACTTGTTCACTTGTCCACTGATGTAGTCGCTCTATCACAGAACGCCACAAGGTTGGTCAGGCAGGATTTGCCCTTTGTGAAGCCATATAGGTGGTCATAAATCATCTCTCTGTCCTCTGTATGCTTAACGCAGCTTCTAAGAGGATCTGTTCTATGATCTTCCTGGACACAGAGATGAGACTGGCAAGTCAGAAGTTCCCTCAGTCCTCTATTCTAACCTTTTTAAAAATGGAAGAATTGTTGCAATGTTTCCCTTTTTCCTGTCATCGGGGACTTCATTTGACTCCCAAGACTTTTCAAATATGATGGAGAGTGGGTTGGCAACTACATCAGCCAATTCTCTCAGGACTTGGGGAAGCATCTTGACAGGTCCTGTAGACTTATGTATCTTCAGGTTTCTCAGGTGGTCATGAGCTTGATCCTCAGTTATGCTCCTCCAGTCTCTCCCTTGAGATCGATCCACTCAAGGAGTGTAGGGAGAGTCTGACAGTGAAGACTGAGGTGAAAGAGTTGTTTAGTACCTCAGCCTTCTCTTTGTCTGTGGTTAGCAGTTTGCCAGTCTTCTTTATTAGGGGTGTTACACTTTTTTTGACCTTCCTTTCAGGCTGACATACCTATAGAAGTGATGCGAGGGGTTAACAGATGCAAAAGGGGTTAGGGTTAAGCCACTTGCTCAACAATCACAGTGATGATGCAAAGGGGGTTGGGATTAGGCTGCGTATTGCTTATTCACAATAATACACAATGCTTACTCAATACTTATCCTACCTAACAGGACAGGGTGGGAGGACCAAGGCTACTGATAAGGGGAAGAAGCCATCACTTCTCCTACCCCCTGGACCCCTAAATCAGCAGGAATCAGCTCTGCTGTTTGGATGATGGTCAGCCAGGGAACACGCGTAACAATTAAAAGGTGGAAAGTTCAGACCGAGGAAGACCCATTTACGACATCTCGAGACCCCAGCCCACGACCACTAGGAGGCACTGCGCAAATGCACAGGACCTTTGGGCTCATTATAATACGTGGCGGGGATATGACATGAATATGTATAAGTGTATTGCATAACCTAACGCATATGTATAAAAGATGGAGGAAAACCACACTGAGGCGCGCATGACTTTGAAGAAGTGATCCCCCATGCTCCCAGCACTGAATAAAGCATACCTACTTTACAACTTAAACTAGTCGTGGAGTCTGTGTATCAGAAGCTTGCATTATTATTCTTTGTGTCCCTTGCCAAGTTCAGCTGCACTGTGGCCTTCCTGACCCCATCCCTCTACAACCAGGCATTATCCCTGTTGTCTCCTCATGATACCTGTCCATGCTTCAACTGTCTGTTTATTTGCTTCTTGCCCTTTAGTTTGACCAGCAGGTCTCAACTCAGCCATTCTGGACTCTTTCCTTCCTTTCCTGATTTCTTACACACAAGGACTGAGAGCTCTTGTGCTCCATGGAAAGCATCCTTAAATATCTGCCAGCTATGTTCTACCTCGTTGTCCCCGAGGGAAGTTTCCCAAGGGGTCCTACTGACTAATTCCTGAAGAGATGAAAGTTTGCTTTCTCAAAATTCAGTGTCTTGGCTTTACTTTTTGCCATTTCTCTTAGGACTGTGAGCTCCACCAGTGCATGATCACTGCAGCCCAGGCTGCCTCAAATCTTGATGATTCTGATTAGCTCAGTTGCATTGTTAACAGATAACAATTTTTGTTCACAGAAAAAAAGCTGATTTGAACTTCATGAACTGTGAGGAGTATCCGCTTACGCAGATATACAAATTGGATTATTATAGAGAAGACCATAGCATAGGAAGAGGAGCAGATAAACTATGGTAGAGATGCCATTCTCAGTTTTCTGAATTCTGTTTTACATGGTATCTGTATGCCTTACAGCTGAGAAGTGCCCGATAAAAAAAAAAAAAAAAAAAAAAAAAAGAGCAGTCTGGTAGATCACTGTAGGAAAAATATCCAGTTGCATAACTCTTTGTAGAAACCAAAGCCAAACACACAAAAGCACAGCTGACAGAAATCAATTTGCTATCAAAACAATGAACCACCCATCTTTTCTAAATCATTCACACATATCTGTCTGATTTTGAGGATATGACACTTTAAATCAACAAAGATGAAGCACGGCTTGTTACAGAGGGACATGATTTTCAGTAGTATGGAGAAATTTAAAAGACCTGGTCCTGATGTGGCTTAATTGGATTTTTTGAAAATGCTTTTTAAATAACATGTTAATGACACATTCTTAAAACCATACAATAACTTTTGCAGAATGTTTGACACGTAGGCTGGCAGTTTGGGGTTTTTTCACTTGCAGTAAAAATATTTTAAAACATATAACTGATTTGATATTTATTCCCTCCCACCCCCCTTTACTTTGTGCCGAAATAAAAATGATGAAAAAATGAGAGAGGTCAGTAGAAAAGCCATCACCACAAAGGAAGAATTTTCATGAGATCTTCATGCGATCAAGGGTAAAAATACTAAGGAATGGTTTTTTAATTTGTCTCAATAAACGTAACTAGTACAAGTTTTCTTTCCAGAATAGAGGGCTAGGGTTCACAAATCCAGCGATCCCTCCTTTCCCATACAGATGCTCAAGCACTAAATTGTTTCTTTTTCACTAATTGTTGTCATTACATATTTTAAAAATATGACCACAATCAAAGAGTGGTAAAAATATAATACATACAGGAAGATGAGATTATTTGCTTCCTGATCTGTGAAATAATAAGCAACAGAAGTTGTTAAAGTTTCATAATTTACAGTATTTAAAACTGGTGTAAGTAAAATTGTGAAGTAAGTGTGATTTGGAATATTCCTGCTCTGACAAACAAATAACCTGGGTAATCAAAACTGTCTCTCTTTTAATTGCAAACTTTTTCTTTTTCTTTTTTTTTTTTAATTGACTCTTTGATTTGGTTGTCATAACAGATGTTAACAAGCTGACTCAAAGCTGTTACAAGTCATTAGCACATATTTAGCCAAACGGTAGACCTTGATAGGACATTTGTTTTTCAGTTCCAGCACAATATTGTACACATTTTTTCCTTCACTCCTTCAATGCTTCTGCTTTAAGAATAAGCAACAAAACTGTCATTTTCAGGTATGCATAAAAATTTATTTAACTTAGACTGTTTCTTTTCCAACTTGCATAGTTTTAATGAACGTTAAAGTTTTCAGTTACAGGTTTACATAATTCATTCTCCATGAGTAATCCTTGCCATAATCATACTTGCAATGGCTTTTAAATTAATTATTTAGCTTAAAAATATCTTCATAATAAGTTTGTAAGAAATAGTTTTTATTTATTTTAAATAGATTTATAATTAACATTTCTAAATGTAAATAAATGCATTCATTTACTGAAGTACATTTACAGAAATAATAACCAAGAGAGTTCACAGCTATTTTATACTGTTTACTGCACATACAGAAAGTTCAGGGATACATATGTTATAGGCTATGACCTTCAGTTTAACCTGCAAGTGTACTTTGATCCATAAGTTATTCCACTGGTGTGAATAATAGCTATTCAGCCATTAGAAAAAAGAAGAAACATTTCAGTACAAACCCATGCTAACTTTTGAGTGCACTGCAAATAGCAGCCCAAATTATGTCACCAGCAGCAGGAATTTCCATTGACAATAATAGCTTTGCCATAGTAAGGCATGATTCTTCAAAGGCTTCTTGCAGTTAATACTCAAGCTAAAACAATTTCAAGTATGAATTTTTCACACAAGGATTTATATTTTGGTTCCATGACATAAAATAAAGCTTTATCATTTCTTACATATTCCGTATCTCCAATTCTGTATTAAAAAAACCTGTGTGACTATGCACAGAGTAATTGAATGATCATATTCAAACTGATGTCTTATAACATGGCCGGGGCCATAAGAGTAAAATAAGCTGTGGGTGGGGGAATAGAGGCTAGGGAAATTATCTTACACTTAGAACTTACAGAAGAATTTTGTTGAATTTCTTCTCTGTGTGAACTTAACAAAAGATCATATATTCATTGTAAAAAGTTAGGATTTTCTAAACAAGCAAAACCTGAGACTCTAAGTAGGCAAATGTAATTTTGTTGTAATGTTTTGCAATTGCAATGCTCAGTGTACAAGATGGAGCCTTTAGCATATTTTTTATATTTATGTATTGATTTTATAGCCAAATATGATTCTGTTTAGCTAAAGGGAATGGTTTGTACAAGCACGTCTTGAAAAAGTTGAAATATACATCCTTAACAGAAACAGTACTATCTGCTTTCACTTCACTGAGATTTGATATCTGTTACAATTAGAAAGACCCTTATTGTCAAAGTGAAAGATCGGAGTCTAAAGGAGAATTCACTTATTAACAAAGCCATCATTTATGTGTAGGCTGCTTGTGTTTCTTCTCTTAATAAGTACACTATATTCTAAAAGTCAGATCTCTTCACCTGCTTGTAATTTGGCACAGTTCCATTCAGTCCCTGGGATGTGTTTGCCAATGTTCAATGCTGCTTATTTTAAATGAAGAATGGATGTCTTTCCAAAAGATCTCCACTTTATTATAAATCTAGAGGAGTAATACCTAGTTGAAATGTTGCAACTTCATAGCAAAAAAAAAAATATATCTCTATAATAGTTCCTTATGAGTAGAAATAATGTTGCAATATTTGTTCTTTTCAGAAACTGGTTTGGAGCAACTGAAATGGTGCTTATGTACCACTGTTCCTGTAGTTACACTTTTATTTGTCTAACTAAAATAAGGATTAATATTTCATATAAGGGTCACAAATAGTCTTAGAAGTAACCTGTTTGGGTTTCCTTAAGGAAATAACTGGTAAAAATGAAGGGTTTAAGTATACTTTATGCTAGCTAATTTTCTAACCCATGTATTAACACCAAATTATTCCCCCCTCTCTCCCCCATTGCAACACCTAGGCCTCACCACTACATGGTGTATTTTTGCGCTATGCAACAAGTCATATGATCCTAAGGGCTGTAGATGGTTCTTAGTTTGGACTGGATCTGAACTGTTCAGCCAGAGACACTTTAGTATAAACTCAGTAACAATTCCTACACAACTTCCCTGATATTGCAGCAAGCTGCTGTCAGTAATGCATGAAGCTTCAGGACCTTTGAAAAACTTGATCGCTATTCAGTAATACAGTGGAAGATACTTTAGAAAAACACTGTGGCAAAAAAATTAAACAGAGGTAAGAGCATGAGGTCAAGTATTCTTCATATCCCAGAAAGCCAAGAAAGTATGAAAGAAAGTAAATGATTTCTACTAGTTTAGCATAGGATCTTTGAGTGCTATACAACAACCAGATACAGGAATCTCTTTTCTTTCATCTTACTATATTTTACTGTTTACCTAGTAAACTGGTATACATTACAATGATGTTTACAGGGCTGAAGTGACTCTAAAATGAAATATTTGAACAGATGTTGATTCCAGTCTTATTTTTTTTTAAAGTGCTATGTGTCTAATATTCCATTTTATCCTGATTTTTTTAATTATTTTCCATCAAGTTTTATAATTCTGTGGAAGCTGACTGATATGTATATATTTATTCATCATGTTAAAGCAGAAAAATTACCTGAACTTTTAACTAAATTAAAACCTTAATCTGTCAAGTAAATTTATCAGATCACTTAATAAATACATACTGAATATGAAAAATCCTCACAACTCTGCACATTTTTCAGTATGATGACCAGCAAGGTAAAGCTGTTTCACAGAGGCTGTTCTTTACTCCATTTTTTGCGAGTGAAAAAGTAAGATAAACAACTGCATGAACTGCAATAGTATAAATTCTATGATTTCCTTTAAAAATGTTAGGCTATTGAATTTTATTGTTCTCTTTGCAATATCCTAGATAACAAGATACTCAATATGAAATTTTAATCTAATGTGCAGTCAGCACCTATGTTTTTTTTCTGAAATTGCAGATTTCATTTGAATAGCTTGAGAAAATATCTAGGTCTAAATACCCTTATGGAAAGAAATACTAGGTGAGATTGTGCATATATAGTATCGCAAGGGTCAGAGAAAAATTTTAGTCTTTGGTTATAAAAGTGGAAGCTATACAGTGAAAGATGTGAGCAGTTAATGAATTTGTTATTATCTTGGTTTCTTAGTCAAGCCAACTATTGTTCTCAGTTTCTGGAAGATCCTTATAAGGCACATAAGATAGTAAGGTACATCTTATAAATATTACTGATGAAGTCTAGGCTGCTTGGCTTTCACAGTATGTTCATTGATCCTTCCATTTTTCTGGTCCCAGATTTTAACCTCAGTCTTTACTAAACTCAAAGTAAAACCTAGGATTAATTTCTTCTGAGCACTGCATTTGTGATCGTTACGCATTCCTGAATGTGACTGACTGTGAACAATGGTGATAGAAAGCAGCTACATTTAGGACAATATCCTTCTTACTCAAAATGTGTCATATATTATATTTATTTCACAAATGACTTTTCATATCTGACAGGAGATTCACCTCTTCTTTCCTGAACCTAATAACAGAGGAATTGATAGTCTAAATTTATCAAGAGGAGTAACTTACCTTTTTCACTACCTACTCAGAGTTTTGTGCAATAGCACAAGACAATAATCCTGAAGAATATACGTAAACAATAATATTTACAGTTTGCTACTGTTATGGAATTGTTTTGCTTGCTTTATTTGTTTCAGCTGTTCAGTGGATCAGTTATGTTCCCATTACTCATTTACTAAGTCTTGCAAAGATTTTGGTTTCTGAGATTGCCTAGATATAATTGAAAGATGGATATGGACCTTAATATCTATTCATATTTCTCCCAGCACTACAAAAAAAAACAAAAACAAAAACAAAAACAAACCCCAAAACAAACTCAACAACCAAAACCAAAACCAACCAAATAAAAAAAAAACCAAATAAACAACCCCTAAACACCTGTATTAGAAAGAGATGTTGAAATTATGATTTCAAGGTAATAAAAAGAACTGTACCAAGGATATCTTCTAAAAGAAAAGAATCATCCTTTGGAAGAAACACACATATGTCTCTTTCAAGGAATTCGTATACACTCAATACTCTAACATCTTCAGTTTCTTTCAGTGCTGTTAGTGCATTAAAATTTTAATGAAAGTAGCCCACGCAGAGCTGAGTGATCTTAGGGATTCTTCAGTAAGTGTGTTGTACAGCAGGGCAATATTAAGGCTGATTATTAAAATGCTAAGCAGTTTATAATTTGAAATTTGAAAGTTAAGATTCTTATACACTCAGCTAGGAATGGTAATAAAAGTTTGCCTGTTTCTGCAAAATACTTTGTCACTTTTTGTAGCACATTAGATTTAAACAAAGGGGTTTGGGATATTCTGTGGCTGCTGCTGTGCTAGCTTGCTTTTTTTTTAATAGGAGAAATGTCTTTGCCTTCCCTCTTCTTTTGGTGGCACTTCTTCACAGCTCATTAAGATTTCACACAGAAGGGATTTTTTTAAAGTATTTGCCGCATGCACGTGAAGCAAGAATGTATACCTAGGGTAAAGCCATCTGTGTTTCAGATGATGGCAGTCCCACAGGCATATGAGAGACTAGATGTGAGCAGATAAAAGCTGTATTCCAAGAATGTGAACATTACTTCACAGTCCAGTTCTGTGTTATCAAATATCACTACAGAGAGGGAAACTGTTTCATCAATCTGAAAGACTGAGGTAGCTATACCTACTATTGAGCCCTATGTAATAGTAAAAACAAGGTCCATGCAGGAGTAATTTCCATCTGGAGATTAAGTGAGAAATGAGCTAGAGAAAGGGAGCAAAACCAGACAAGAGCCTTGGCTTCATGTATGTACAGCATAACAAAGTGAATAAAGTGGACGGAGAATAGGTTATTCTTTTCCCTTCCGTTTTCCATAGCCAATCTTTTCCAAAGTGAGGTATTTTTGTTTATTCTTTGCATAAAGATAACACCTGGGCAGAAAGACTTTGCTTTGAATATCACATTAGTACAAAGGTCCTGATAAAATGAAGTTACGTCTCAGTTTAGGATGTGATTCAAAAGATATTTATGATAATATATCAGGGAACAGGCTCCTGGTGGCATCAGTTCAATCCTGTGTCTACATTGCCTTCAAAGTGTTTCGAGCAAAGGCTCAGGTTAGGCCTATGACAAGATGTGGCTGTAAACTATGTATGTTGGAGTGGCCTATTTCGAGGTTTGTGAAACCATTTATTAGAATTACACCAGAGAATTGCATAGGGTTCAGGAGAATAGCTGCTGCCTTCTGCTATTCAATCTGTCTCTGATAAGCAACTTCACTATTCCAGGCAGAGGTGATTTGCCTCTGTAGCACAAATACATAATATTAATTAAAAAAAAGACAAAGCAAACAAACCTTTCCTCCAATTTCTTGTATTGCAGCAAGCTCCATCAAGACTTTTCAGAGTATTTTTCCAATATCTTTTCTTTTCATACATTTGAATGCTGGCTGAAAGCTGGCTGAAACTATCATTTCACCATCTTTTAAAAAAAAATAAATAAATTAATATATCACATTTTTTTAGAAAATTCACTTTTTCTCTTTAGAATTACCTTTCTGCTTCCTTTGATCAGGAACAACTGCCTTTGTTTAACTATGGAAACAAAACTATAGATTTCTCACTCCAGCTCCCTACAAGAACATACTCACTGGCCTTTGACATTTATTACAAACATTGCCTGCCAGTGAAAAGGGAAGCATATGTTGATGTTTCTCTTGTTAATATTCTGGTGGTTCATCCACTTGTGTGAAGAAAAGAGGAAATTCTAATAACAGAGCATGCTAGAGTTAAATTTTACTTACCATTACAGCAGCATGAAGTGGCATTAGGCTGCTTGTGGAAGAGTCAGAATATCATGTTGGCTCAAAATAAACTTGTATTTCTTTTATACTGCAATGTTCTGACTTAACACATTACACATTCTGCATTTTGTACACAGTTTAAAATTGCCCAGTGTCTTGTCTTTTGACAGAAATAGAGACAGGCATACCACATAACTTCTGCATAGTTCTGAATCTGTGGATTCTGCGATAAACACTTTTTTTGTGCCTATATCTCAGTAAGGAGCAGTTGCAAACACATCTCTGTTCTCTTCAGATGATGCATGTTTCTGCAGAGCTGCTAATAGGAATCTTTTACTTGAGAAATTGAACCAGAGACATTTGCTCCATTAAGTATGAAATCAGAGAAGTTCCGTATTACATAAATGTTTGCAATTTCCCTGTTTTAGTGTCTGCAGTTTCTTTCCTTCCTCTCCACAAAATTAGTAAAGCACACATTCCCTGCAGAGGCTATATTGTATCTTAGATCTAAAGCCTCCAGGTTCAACTTTAAGCATAAGACAACTTACTTATTATGCTCCGTTTAAATGATAGTGGGAAAAAAATAAGAATATCAACACATAACTGAAAACCCTCCAGAGGAAATTTCCCTTTTTATATCTAAGTGGTGATGAGATGAGCGAAATATAACTTCCAGCTGATACCTTTCATATTTCTTTTTTTCTTTTTATTCTTTCTCTGCCTGCCATAAATGAACAAACCTCCAAAACCTCTGCAATCTATCAAAATTCTGTTATATGAAAGTAAATTATTCTAATATAAATCTCTTTCGCAATTTCACCTACTGAAAATGACCTCTCTAACATATATTCAAAACCAGTGTAATTAGACTTCAAGATTAGAACCATGCATTAGGATTTTTATATGAAATTTTCAGACAACAACCTAAGTCCTGAGTATGAATATGTATTAGGGAAGATCTTTTGTTTAATTAAAATGTGAAAGATATTTTGGATGAAAAGAGTATTTTCCCAGGACATGAAGAAAATAGTTCAGTGGTTTTAGATGTTTTCTTATGTTCAGATAGTTCACAGAAATATTAAGTTTAAGAAATAAGTTGGAGGCAGCAAGGGATTTTATTATTCCCCGGGAAAAAAAAAAAGAAAAATCTTGTGAAAGTCTTTGAGAAAAAAGTAAAGGCACCATAGGTTGCAAATGTGGATGGAGATTTCATGTGATGGAATAATTTATGTCCATCTCTGTATTAAAACCTGCCCGTTATTTCCAGTGAAGACAGTTAAGAATGAAGCTTTTGCCTTTGCCTTTGCTTTGCTTTACTTTGCTTTGCCTTTGCCCTTGCCTTTGCCTTGCTTTGCCTTGCCTTGCCTTTGCCTTTGCCTGTGCTTTTGCCTTTGCCTTGCCTTGTCACCTTCCCTTGCCTTGCCACCTTCTCTTGCCTTGCCTTGCCCTTGCCCTTGCTCTTCCCTTTTCCCTGTTTCTCTAACCTTTTCCCATTTCTTCTTTTTCCCTTTCCCTTTCCCTTTCCCTTTCCCTCTTTTTCCTTTTCCCTTGCTCTTTAAGTGTCTCTTTCCCTTTTTCTTTCCCCCTCTTTTTCCTTTCTTTTTCTCTTTCTCTTCATCTTTCCTTTTCCCTTTTATCTTACCTCACCCTCACTGTCCCTTTCCCCTTCCTCTTTCCCTTCCCCTTTCCTTTTCCCTTCCTTTTCCCTTCCCCTTCCCTTTTTTCTTCCTCTTCCCTTTTCTATATCCCCTTCCCTTTTCCCCCTTCCCTTTTTCCCCTTCCCTTTTCCCCCTTCTCTTTTCCTTCCCACTTCTCCTTTCTCTTCCTCTTCCTCTTCCTCTTCCTCTTCCTCTTCCTCTTCTCTTTGCCTTTCCTCTTCCCCTTCCCCTTCCTCTTCTCTTTGCCTTTCCTCTTCCCCTTCCCCTTCCTCTTCTCTTTGCCTTTCCTCTTCGCCTTCCCCTTCCTCTTCCCTTCATTTCATTCTCTAGTTCACTATACAGAAATTCTGCATAACATGTTTATTTAAGTTCATGAAAAGCCTCACAGAACATATCTTATTATTCTGACATGGAACTGAACTAAAATATGCACTTTTCCCGCCTTTACTTGTTCACAGAAAAACTGTACTAGTATTCTCCTAGTTTTCCTGAGATTCTGTACCCGTGTGTTCCCTCTTTTCTATAGGCATGTCGGAAAACCTGAAACCAAAGAAGAGTGTGAAGGAGAAGCCTTGATATTTCATTGGCTCAGGCAGTCTGAAGACAGTATATTTCAATCTTCTGGAGACAGTATATTTCAATCCAGTCTGAATTCTGTGTGCTTAAGCACACGCGGCGTTCATAGATGACTTTTTTTTAATGTGGGAAGCAAGCCACTGGTATGTATATTATCTGTTTCTTCCTACGTGACCCAGGTTAACATGTATAAGGAGACATCATTCCTTCTATCTTCTGTTTCAAGAGGGAATAAGATGGGGATTCAACAGTAAAGGCAGTGACAAAGCTTCCATTTTTATGACACTGGCATAAGGGTATGTCTACAACAAGTCAATATCAACATTATTTTTTGTGATCTAATAATTTTACATGTTGCTGGATTGGCAGTAATTTCTCTATTTCCAGTGCCTTGATGAGAGACAAAAAAAAATGTTTTTTTTTGTCTGGTTTTGTTTTGCTTTATTTTGGTTTTTTTTGATTTTTATTTTGGTTTTGTTTGTTTTGTGTGACTTGTGGACATGCGGTTGCTTGGGGCTTTGTTTTGGGGGTGTCAATAATTTTTTTTTTGCACTATTTTTCCATTTAATTATCTTTGAAAAACTGTCATTAAAAATAATAGCCTATTAAATCATTTCAGAAAAACTCCTTTGCAAGTTTTTTTTGAAGGTGTTAATATGTTTGTGCTCAGAACTCTTATTTGAAATAGTCTTTCTAAATTCTATTTTCTTCAATAAAAATATTACATGAATATACTACTTGAATTTCCCATTTACCTATAAAAAAAATAAAAAATATTATGTGTGTCAATATAATTTTCCAATACCTAGGTAAGTAGATATGCTTATCTACTATTATCAACTATTATTATAGATTTATATACATGAGACATAAAAAAATATTTTTTTCATTAATCTCTGTATCTAATCTACATACCTACCTAATTGCCCATGTGCCTACTCATCTTTATTTATCTACCTATATATACTCTTATACCTGTCTATATTTTAAGATGCAGATATGCCTTTTGGAATCAAGAAAAGAAAGATAAATTCATTGCTTTTGAAAACTGAAGAACATGAAGGGAACAGATAAGGAAGAAGAAGGGTTAGGTTTTATCATGTAATATTTGTTTTGCACAAGTAACTTAGAAAATTAGAGAAATTATCTATAGTTTTGATTCCTATAACAATTTATTCAATTTTCACCTAGCCTCAAAAGGAAAAATCATCATGGTTATTACCTGGTGAATTTTTGGTTTGAACCAGTGTTATTCATTTTATGCAAACTTCCAACTCTGAAATGAGTTTCTGAGGGAACTGGTAGCTCAAGTTGCTAAGCCACTACCCATCATGTACGAGATGTCGTGACAGTCTGGTGAAGTTCCCACTCACTGGAAAAGAGGTAATATAAGCCCCATTTTTAAAAAGAGAAAAACAGAACATCCAGGGAATTACGAGCCAGTCAGTCTAAACTCTGAGCCTCAGCAAGATTATAGAGCAGCTCTTCCCGGAAACTATATTGAGGCACATGTAAAATAAGGAGGTGATTGGTGAGTGCCCACATGACTTCATTAGTGGCAAGTCATTCCTGAAAATTTTGGTGGCCTTTTATGATGGGGCTATGGTGGTGTTGTATAGGGGAAGAGCAACCGATGTCATTAACCTGGACTTGTGAAAAACATTTGATACTGTCCTGCATGACATCCTTGTCTCTAAACTGGATTTGATAGACTATTCACTGGGTAAGGAATTGGCTGGAAGGTCATACTCAGAGAGTTGCAGCAAACAGATCAGTGTTGGGTGACATGGTTTAGTGTGTGGTGTCCCTCCCTGTCCATGACAGGGTAGTTGTAACTAGATGATCTTAAGGTCCTTTCCAACCCTAACTGTTCAATGATTCTATGTAAGTGGAGACCGGTGACTAGTGGTGTTCCTCTGGAGTTGTTTTGGATCAGTACTGTTCAACATCTTTTTCAGCAACATGGACGGTGAGATTGAGTGCACCCTCAGGCAGTTTGCCAATGACATCAAAATGTATGGTGAAGTCAAGCCTTGACAGGCTCAAGAGTTGAGCTCATGCAAATCTAACGAAGTTTAGCAAGGCCAAGTGCAAGGTCCTGCAGCTGGATTGGGGTAATCCCAAGGAAAACCACAGGTTGGGTGGAGACTGGATTGAGAGCAGCAATGCGGAGAAAGACTTTGTGAATAAAAGACAGACTAGGGACAACATAGGCCCTCTTTGGAAGTTATCAGGAGAACCGGCTACCCTGGATTTGGAGAAGGCTGAGGTTCTTAATGACCTCTTTGCCTCAGCTTTCACTGGCAAATGCTCTAGCCATGCCACTCAAGTCTTGGAAGGAAGACGCAGGAACTGTGGCAATGAAGACCTTGGGCCCACTGTAGGAGAGGATCTGGTTCGAGACCATCTTAAGAACCTGAACGTACACAAGTCCAT